>JADMLD010000388.1:0-41915 GCA_017589585.1 Phylloscopus whistleri | reverse complement strand
GGGGGGGGGGGGCGGGAGAGACCCCAGACTCATTTGGGTGAGCGAGTGTCAGTGCGCGAGACCCCCGCCCCAAATCACCCCCTTAATCCCCCTCCTCATACCTGCGACCCCCGCCTCAAATCACCCCCAAAATCACCCTCCCCGTCACCGAGACCCCTCCCCAAATTGTCCTCTCAGTCCTTGAGACCCCCCCCAGAGCCCTCACAGATTCTCCGAACCCCCCCAGAACCCCCCCCAAACCCCCCCGAACCCCTCCCCGAGCCCCCCGCCCACCTCCAGCCCAGCACCAGCAGCTGGCAGAGCCCCCCGAGGCGGGCGGGGGTCGCGGGGGGGCTCCCCAGGGGCAGGAACCGGAGCCGGAGCGGGAGAGGAGCCAGGGAGCCTGCGGGGGGGCACGGGGGGGTCACTGGGGGGGTCCTGGGGGGAGATTTGGGGGCGTCTGGGGGGTCGGGGACACTTTGGGGACACTCCGGGGTGGGGGGGGACACTCACCCAGCGGGTTGGCATCGTCACCGGGGGGGTCCCGCTCCTCGGGGAGGGGGTCCCGCTCCTCGGGGGTGTCCTCGGGGGTGTCCCCGAGCCCGGGGGTGTCCCCGGGGGTGTCCCCGGTCAGCAGCTCGCGCAGCAGCGCGGTGACAACATCCAGCGACACCTCGGTGGCCGTCTGGGGGGGGGGGGGTGGGGAGGGGGTCCCGTGAGAGACGCCCCCCCCCAAATCCCCTCAAATAACCCCCGGGGACCCCTCCCCGCACCTTCGGGGGGCTCCGGGGGCCGTCGGGCTCGAGGCCGAAGCTGAGGAAGGGTCCGGTGACCGTGTCCCCCCAGAAGCCGGGGGGGGGCCACGGCCCGGCCGTCCTGGGGACAGCGGGGGGACACGGAGGGAGCGCTGACCCCACCGTGACCCGCCCCCCGTGTCCCCCCTGTCCCCCCATGTTCCCCCGTGTCCCCCCTCCGTGTCCCCCCATGTTCCCCCCGTGTCCCCCCCCGTGTCCCCCCATTTCCCCCCCGTGTTCCCCCCATGTCCCCCCCGTCCCCCCCCCCGTGTCCCCCCCCCATCCCCCCCGTGTCCCCACTCACGGCCCGGGGCCGGGGGTCGCTCAGCAGGGTGGGGTTGGGGGTCGCGCCCCCTCCCCCGAAGGCGTCGCCGCTCTCGCGCCAGCGCCCGAACTCGGCCGGGGACACCGCGGTGGCCTTGGGGACAGCCCGGGGAGGGGCGGCGGGGTCACGGAGCCCCCCGGGATTGTCCCCGGTGTCACCCCCCGCCCCTCCCCCGGTGTCTGCCGGGATCTCCCCGCTGTCCCCGCTGTCCCTCGCTGTCCCTCCTGTCCCTCTGTCCTCCCGTGTCTCCCCGCTGTCCCCCGCTGTCCCCCCGGTGTTCCTCTCTCCCCCCGTGTGCCCCCCGCTGTCCCCCCCGGTATCCCCCCCATGTGCCCCCGCTGTCCCTGGTGTCCCCTCACTGTCCCCGCTGTCCCCCCGGTGTCCCCCCCGGTGTCCCCCCCGTTACCCCCCGCGGGTGCAGCGCCATCCGCAGCTCCCAATCCGCCACCGCCGCCCGCGACTCGTAACGGGGCCCGAGACGCCGCCGCAGCCGCCGGTCCCAGCCCGGGGGGCCCGGTACCGCCTCCGGTTCGGCCTCCGGTACCGGCTCCGGGCCCGCCCTCGAGCCCCGGGATCCCGGGCCCGGTACCGCCCGCTCCCAGCGCCGCAGAACCGCCTCCAGCGCGTCCCGGTCCCGGCACTGCGGGAGGGACAGCCCGGTACCGACAGCGCCGGGACCCAGAGACCCCAGTACCGACAGCGCCGGGACCCAGAGACCCCGGTACCGGCCGGTCCCAGTGTCCAGGCACCCGGTCCCGGCCGGTCCCAGTGTCCCCAGAACCCCGGTCCGGTCCCGGCCGGTCCCGCTCCCCGCGGTGCCCCCAGAACTCCGGTACCGGCCAGTCCCGGTGTCCAGGCACTCAGTACCGGCCAGTCCCGGTGTCTCCAGAACCCCGGTACCGGCCCGTCCCAGTGTCCGACACCCGGTCCCGGCCGGTCCCGCTCCCCCCGGTGCCCCCAGGCCCTCTCCCCGCCCCGGTCCCTTGCACCCCGCGCTCCCCCGGCCCGGTCCCGCCCCGGTTCTGACCTTCATGAGCCGCAGGTCGGCGGGCCCGTGGCGGTTCGGTTCCCCGCCCGTGTCCCGGTGCCGGTCCGAGCTGACCCAGCGGCGCAGGCGGCCCGCGGCCCCGCGGAGCAGCGCGGCCGTGCCGGCCCGGAGCGAGCCCGAGCCCAGCAGCTCCAGCAGGGCGGCGGCGCGGGCTGCGGCACCGGGGGGACACCGAAATCCCGGGATTTCACCCCAAAATACCGAGCGTTCGTCACAAAAAATTCCAGGGGTTTCATCGCCCAAAATCCCGAGGGTTTGACTCCAAAATTCCAGGGATTTCATCTCCCAAAACCCCAAGGATTTACCCCAAAATTCCAGGGGTTTCATCGCCCAAAATCCCGAGGGTTTGTCCCAAAATTTCAGGACTTCCCCCCCCCGAAATCCCGTGAATTTCTCCCCCAAAATCCCGAGGGTTTGCCCCCCAAAATTTCAGGGATTCCCCTCGCAAAATCCCGAGAATTTGCCCCCAAATTTCAGGGTTTTCCCTCTCAAAATCCCGAAGGTTTGCCCCAAAATTTCAGGAATTTCCCCCCCCCCAATCCCGTGAATTTCTCTTCCCAAAATCCCGAGGGTTTGCCCCAAAACTTCGGGAATTCCCCTCTCAAAATCCCGAGGGTTTGCCCCAAAATTCCAAGAATTTCACCTCCCAAAATCCCGAGGGTTTGCCCCAAAACTTCAGGAATTCCCCTCTCAAAATCCCGAGGATTTGCCCCAAAATTCCAGGGATTTCCCCCCGGATTTCCGGTCACCGGGGGCTCCCGGTACCTGCGGGTCGGGGTCTCTCCGGAGCCTCCACCGCCAGCAGCAGGAACAGGAGCTGCCGGGCCACGGCCTCGGGGCTCTGCTCGGCCACGAACAGCTGCCGGCGACAGCGGGAGATCCCCGGTGACACCGGGAGCCTCATCCCGCCCCGCGCCCTGCGGCACCCACCCCGGTACCGACCCCTCCCGGTTCCGGTTCGGTACCGTGATGTCCCGGGGGGGTCCCCGGCGGGCCCGGGCCGCCGTCATCAGCACGTGCCGCCCCTCAGCCGCCCCCACCAGCAGCACCGAGGCCTCCGCCGCGGGGTCCGGCTCCGGTGGGACTGAACGTGAGGGGGAAGCGGTCACCGGGAGTACCGGGAAGGGCCGAGGGTACCGGGAAAGGGGGTCCCGGGGGGTTGTGGGCTCACGGTGAAGGCGGAGATCGATGGCCGGGGACAGCCCCCACCAGCACACGGTGCCCACGGCCTCCTCCAGCGCGGCCGCCATGGCGGAGTCCTCACGGAGCCCTCACGGAGCCCTCACGGAGCCCTCACGGAGCCCTCACGGAGCCCTCACGGAGCCCCGGTAACCGCCGCTGAGCGGCGGCGACCAATCAGGAGTGAGAGCGGCGCCGGTGAGACGCGAGCGGACCAATGGGAAGAGAGAACGTCGGCGGGAAAAAGCGGCGGGCCAATGAGAGGCGAGAGCGGCGGAGAAGCCCCGCCCGCCGGGACGCGGTTGCCATGATAAGGGCGACAACCCCCCTGGGCTCATTAGCATAACCCCGCCTCATTAGCATAACCCCACCTCTCATTAGCATAACCCCGCCCCGCGCTGTCCGCGCCCCCGGTGCTGAATTTCAGGAATTTTGGGGTTTTCCCCCCAATTTTCCTCGATGACGTCACCGATCCCGCCCCCCCCCCCGTTTTTTCACCCCCAAATCTCAGGCAGGGTCGGGCGAGGAGCGTTTATTCCCCCCCGGGCCGGGGGGGGTCACAGGATCCTGGGGAGGTTTGTGGGGTGACCCCGCCCCGGGAGGGATTTTTGGGGGAATTTGGGGCGGTTTTGGGGTCACCGGTCCATGGTGGATTCCTCGGGGGGGGTCTCGAAGCAGAGCTGCAGGAGCCGCTCGCAGAACTCCAGCTCCTCCTGTGGGCGATTTTCAGCCTCAAAATCCCAGGAATTCACCCCAAAACCCCGAGGGGTTCTTACCCCGAGATCCCAGAGGTTTTCCCTTAAAATCCTGTGGATCGTCCCCACCAAAATTCCAGGGATTTCCTCCCAAATTCACAGAGATCTCCCCCTCAAAATCCCAAGTATTTCCTTCCCCCAAAATCCTTGGGATTTCCACCCACCCAAAATTCCAGGAATTTTCCCCCAAAATTTCAGGAATCTCCCGCCCGAAATCCCGAGGATTTGCCCCAAAATCTCAGGAATTTCCTGCCCCAAATCCCGAGGATTTGCCCCAAAATTTGGGAATTTCCCCCCCAAAATCCAGAGGATTTGCCCCAAAATTTTAGGAATTTTCCTGCCCAAGATCCCAAGGATCTGCCCCAAAATTTCAGGAATTTCCCCCCAAAATCCCCAGGATTTGCCCCAAAATTCCAGGATTTCCCCCCCAAAACCCCAGGATTTGCCCCAAAATTCCAGGATTTCCCCCTCCCCAAAACCCCCAGGATTTGCCCCAAACTTTGGGAATTTCCCCCCAAACCTCCGGGGATTTCCCCCCACCCCCCGTAGCTGCCACCTCACAGCTTTTTGCCCAAATCCCGGGTTTTTCAGCCCAATTCTGGCACCTGGAACTCCTCGTGGCCCCTGAGGCGCTCCCGGCGCTCGCGGAGCAGCTCCTCCAGCCCCAGGGCGGGGGCTCGGCTCTCCCGCAGCCCCTCGGGGCACTCCGTCACCAAACTGGGGCCAAAAAAGGGGATTTCGGGCAATTTGGGTGCTGGGGGTGGCACGGGCATGAAAAACTGCCCCGAAATCACCCAAAAATGGCCAGAAAACCGCCCCCAAATTGCCTGAAAATTGCCCAAACCCTGCCCCAAAACCACCCCCAACATCAGCCCCAAATTGTCCAAAAACTGCCCGAAAATCAACCAAAAACTGCCCCAAAATCACCCTAAAATGGCCAGAAAATCGCCCCAAAATCAACTAAAAATGCCTCAAAACCACCCCAAATTGTTTCTGGGGTGTTTTTGGGAGTGGTTTTGGGTGTTTTGGGGTTGTTTTTGAGGGGATTTCTCCCAGGATTTTGGGGTGTTTTTTGGCTGGTTTTTTGGGGTGTGTTTTTAGGGTTTTTTTTGATGGGATTTTTGGGTGTTTTGGGGGGATTTTTCCCAGGATGCGGGGTTTTTTTTAATGGGATTTTTGGGTGTGTTTCGGGGTGTTTTTGGGTGGTTTTTTGGGTGTTTTTGGTGTATTCTCTCACCTGCAGAGGCTGCCCAGGCCGTGCTCGTGCTCCGAGAGCAGAAATTTCAGTTTTTCCCAGGATTTTTGGATTTTTGATGGGATTTTTGAGGGTTTTTTGATGGGATTTTTGGGGGTTTTTGGGGAGATTTCTGGGCAATTTTTTGGGTATTTTTGGGGTGTTTTGGGGGGTGTTTTTGGTGTACTTTGGGGGCGTTTTTGGTGTATTTTTGGGGTGTTTTTGCTGTATTTTTGGGCTGGTTTTGGTGCATTTTTTGGGGTGTTTTTGGGGTGTTTTTGGGGTGTTTTTGGGGTGTTTTTGGGGTGTTTCTGGTGTACTCTCTCACCTGCAGAGGATGCCCAGGCCGTGCTCGTGGGCCCCGTCGTGCTCCGAGCGCAGCAGCGTCGCCACGCGCGGCACCAAGCCCTGCTGCACCAGCGGCCCTGCCGAGAGGGAAGTTGGGGTTTTTTGGGGGGATTTTTGGGGATTTTGGGGTGATTTGGGGGAGAGGGTTTTTAAAGGGATTTTTGGGGATTTTTTTGGGTTTTTTTAAGGGATTTTTGGGGGCGGGATTTCATGCGACACCAACCCCGGCTGCACCAGCAGCCCTGGGGGAAAGAGGGGATTTGGGAGAATTTGGGGGATTTTTGGGGGATTTTTAAGGGATTTTTGAGGGATTTCATTGGGTCTTCTGGAAGATTTTATTGGGATTTTTTCGGGATTTTTTTGGAATTTTTTAAGGGATTTTTTTAGGTATTTTTTAGAGATTTTTTCGGGGATTTTTTTGGGAATTTTTAGGGGGATTTTTTAGGGAATTTTGGGGATTTTTTTTTTTTTTGAGGATTTTTTGGGGGATTTTTAAGGGATTTTTGGGAACTTTTGGGGGGCATCTCATGCGGCACCAACCCCTGCTGCACCAGTGGCCCTGGGGAGAGGGAATTTGGGGGTTTTGGGGGGGATTTTGGGGTGAATTTGGCTGTTTTTGGGGTGATTTTGGGGGCTTTTTGGCTCACCTTTCAGCCTGGGGTGCTCTCTCAGCAGGCAGTGTGAATTTGGGGGTTTTGGGGGTGGATTTTTGGGGTTTTGGGGGTGGTTTTTTGGGGTTTTTGGGGTTTTGGGGGTGGTTTTTTGGGGTTTTTGGGGTGATTTTGGCTGTTTTTGGCTCACCTTTGAGCCGGGGGTGCTCCCGGAGCAGGCAGTGCAGCAGGAACGCCGCCCGGGCCCGCAGGGGGGGGTGGGGGCTCTGCAGGGACCCCCCCAGCAGCTCCAGACCCCCCAGAGCCTCCAGCTGCTGCAGCCCCTGCGGCTGCGCCCGCACCAGGCCTGGGGGGACACGGAAATTTGGGGTAACAACGTCCAAAATCGGGGTGAAAACAGCAAAAATTGGGGTAAAAACGTCCAAAATCGGGGTGAGAACAGCAAAAAATCGGGGTAAAAACGTCCAAAATCGGGGTGAAAACATCAGAAATCAAATGAAAATGCCCAAAATCGGGGTGAAAACAGCAAAAATCGGGGTAAAAACGTCCAAAATCGGGGTGAAAACAGCAAAAATCGGGGTAAAAACGTCCAAAATCGGGGTGAAAACAGCAAAAATTGGGGTAAAAACGTCCAAAATCGGGGTGAAAACAGCAAAAATTGAATGCAAACGTCCAAAATCGGGGTGAGAACATCAGAAATCAAATGAAAATGTCCAAAATCGGGGTGGAAACATCCAAAATCCAATAAAAACGTCCAAAACGGAATTAAAATGTCCAAAATCAGGGGTGCTAACATCGAAACTCGGGCTCAGAACGTCCAAAATCGGGGTGAAAACAGCAAAAAATTGGGGTAAAACCGTCCAAAATTGGGGTGAGAACGTCCAAACCCCCCTGAAATTCCCCCAAACCCCCCCAAACCTCCCCAAACCCCACCAAAGTTCCCCAAATCCCCCCAAACCCTCCTGAAAACCCCCAAATCCACCCCAAACCTCCCCCCAAAAACCCCAAATCCACCCCAAACCCCCCCAGCACTCACATGAGATGGCAAACAGGGCTGCAGGAGGCACCTGTGGGTCGGGGTCCCCCCGGAGCCCCCCGAGCAGGGCGGGCAGAGCCCCCAGCCCCAGCGCCCTGGCCTGAGCTTCCGGAAGGTTCTGGGCGCAGGCCCCCAGCACCCGGGCGGCCCCGGCGCGCAGGGGGGCCCAGGGGTGCCCCAGCAGCTCCAGCAGCGCCTCCAGCCCGCCCAGTGAGCAGAAATCTGAGGGGGGAAACACCAAAAAACCCCGAAATTTGGGGTCAGGGAGGTGGGGAATGGTGAAAATCCTGTAAGAAATGGTGCAAATCCCATTAAAAACGGGAAAAATCCCATTAAAAATGACCCCAAATCCACCCCCAAACGGCCTCCAGCCCGCCCAGAGAGCAGAAATCTGAGGGGGGAAACACCAAAAACCCCAAAATTTGGGGTCAGGGAGGTGGGGAATGGTGAAAATCCTGTAAGAAATGGTGCAAATCCCATCAAAAAGGGTAAAAATCCCACAAAAATGGCCCCAAATCCACCCCCAAACGGCCTCCAGGCCGCCCAGCGAGCAGAAATCTGAGGGGAGAAACACAAAAAAACCCCGAAATTTGGGGTCAGACGGGTGGGGAATGGTCAAAATCCTGTAAGAAATGGCGCAAATCCCATCAAAAACGGGAAAAATCCCACAAAAATGGCCCCAAATCCACCCCCAAACGGCCTCCAGCCCGCCCAGCGAGCAGAAATCTGGGGGGAGAAACACAAAAAAACCCCAAAAGTTGGGGTGGGGAATGGTGAAAATCCTGTTAAAATCCCCTAAAAAGTGGTAAAAATCTCATTAAAAGTGGTAAAGATCCCATTAAAATGGTGAAAATCCCGTAAAAAATGTGGCAAATCCCATCAAAATGGGGGCAAAATCCACCCCCAAACGGCCTCCAGGCCGCCCAGGGAGCAGAAATCCGGGGGGGGAAAACCCAAAAATCGGGGTCAGGAGGGTGAGAGATGGGATTGGAGGGGTAAATCCCATTAAAAACGGTTCAAATCCCATTAAAAAGGTGCAAATCCTGTCAGAAAAGGGCTGAAAATCCACATTCAAATCAGCACAGGACCCCCCAAACCCCCTCAGTGAGCCCTGAGTGACCCCGTTCGGTACCGGTGGCGTTGTCGAGGCTCTCGCAGAGCTCCGCCAGCTCCTCCAGGGCCCGCTCGTGCTCCCCGGTGTCCCCCGGGCCCCGCTCGGCCGCCGCCTCCCCGGGGCAGGGCCGGCACAGCGTCTGCAGGCAGCGCCGGAGCTCGGCCCGGGAGCCGCCGGTGCCGCCCAGGGCGTCGGCCACGGCGGCGCGGAGCCACTGCTGCCTCTGAAAAAAATCCGAATGATAATTAATTATGTGGGTAATTAGCAAAAATCCCGGTCAGAATTAACCCCGACCCGGCCCGGGGGGCACCCCCAAACCGCGGACCCCCAAGGAGCCCCCGGGACCCCCCGGACCTCCTCGCCCATCGGCTCCCGGGGCTCCGGCTGCGCCTCCCCGGCCACCACCGCCATCTCCAGCAGCCCCTGCAGCGTGCGCGGGGGCTCCCGCCGGCCCCCGCCGGCCCCGCCGCCCGCCGCCGCCGCCATCGCGCTGTCAGCCAGCCGGGGACCGCTCCCCGCCGCCGCTCCGGGCGCGATCCGAGACCCCCGGGAGCGCCGGGACCCCCGGCAGCGCCTAACGCCGCCCGCCGCGCCTGGGCGCCGCCATCTTGGACTGGGCGGGGCCGAGCGGCGGAAGAGGCGTGGCTTGGCGGCGGGAAGGGGGCGTGGTTTCGGTTGTATTGTTTATGGCCGGCCACACGCTGAGCTCATTGTCAGCCGGCGGCGGTGAGCGACAGCGCGTTCGGCCAACGGGAGCAAAGAGTGGGAGGGTGAAGGCCAATAGAATGCGAGGAAGGAGGTTGGTTTGAGCCAATAGAAACGGAGAGGAGGGACTCGCTCGGTTTTAGCAAATGAAAAGATGGAGCGGCGTGAGCGGCTTCCCTCTGGACCAATAGCAAGCCCTCAACGCCGCGGACCAATGGGGTGGCCAACCTCCTCACCCAATCGGATCGCCGAGCGCCTCACGGAGGAGGCGGGACTCCCCGCGGGCAGCCAATAGAAGCGGCGGCGCGGGGGGCGGGCGGCCAATGGGGATGGCGGAGCGGGCGGCGGGAGCCGGCGGGCGGCGGCGGCGGGACCGGGCCGGGCCCGGTACCGGCGGCGCCCCCGGCCGGTCCCGCGCCCGCGGCGCTGCGGTAACGGCCGGGACGGGGCTCTCGGGGCTCGGGGCGCCGCCCCGCGGCGCTCCGCGGTGACGCTCCCCGGTGCTGCAGGCGCGGCGGAGGCGGCGGCGGCCGCCCATGCGGCCCCGGGCGTCGGGGACGGCGGTGACGGCGCGGGAGCTCTGCGAGAACGATGACCTGGCCACCAGCCTCGTGCTGGACTCGGTGCTCGGCTTCCGCACGCACAAGATGGGGGTCAGGTGAGGGTGGGGGGCACCGGGAGCCCGCGGAGGGGGAGCCCGGCAGGAACCGGGACCCCCTGGGCGGGAGAACCGGGGCCTGAGGGCGCTACGGGACCCCCGAGGGGTGCGGGACGTGGCCGGGAGCACCGGGCGGGGAAGAACGGGGTCCTCCGGGATTGAATGGGGGGGTCCCGGTCCCTGGAGGTGCCGCAGTCCCGAGGGTCTCTGTCCCCCCCGCAGCCCCCTGCCCGCCCTGCGGCGCCGCGCCCAGCTGAGGGCGGCCATCGAGGCCTTCCGGCAGCGCCGGGACCTGGAGGCGGCCTGGAGGACCCTGAGCGGCGCCTGGGCTCCGCTTTTCTTCCGCCAGCGGCGCCCGGTGCAGCGGGCAGCGCTCAAGAACCACGTACGGGGGGGCTGGGGGGAGTCCTCGGGGGGGGCTCGGGGAGCGAGGGATGCACGGGGAGGGGTCTGTGGGGCGCGAGGGGGCGGTTCTGTGGGGCGCGGGGAGGGGTTTGAGGGCTCTGGGTGTGTGCAGGAGTCGCTGAGGGGGCGCGGTGGGGTCTGTGGGGTCGGGGCAGGGCCTGGGGGGGGTCCCGAGCCCCCCTGCTGTCCCCCGCAGGTGTTCCGGTACCTGCGGACGCTCCTGCCCGAGAGCGGCTTCAGCATCCAGCGCTGCACCCGCTACAGCCGCGACACCAACGGCGCCAGGGTGGTGTCCACCCGCACCTGGTCAGTGCCAAACGCCCCAAAAACCCCCAAAACGCCCCAAAGACACCAACGCCTCCCGTACCCGCTGCGCTGACGGGTCCCCTGAGCCCTTTATGGGCTCACAAACCCCTCAGGGTTTGGGGTTTCTCCCCTTTCTGGCTCCGCAGGCACAAGCACGAGATGCTGGAGCTGCTGGGCGGCTGCGGGGTGGAGCTGCGGGGCTCGGACCGGGCGCTGCTGCGGGCGGGCGACAACGACTTCAGCCTCATGTACTCCACACGCCGCAGGAGGACCCAGCTCTGGCTGGGGCCCGCCGCCTTCATCAACCACGGTGGGAGCCTGAAACCCCCCCTGGGAGCCCCAAAGTTCAGTCACAGCCTCAAAAATCCTGTCCTGGGATCGCCCTGAAATTCCCCTGAGCAGCCTCGGGATTTACCTGGATGTTTTGTCCTGGAGCGGGCGCTGATGGTTCTTTTTTATTTCCTCAGATTGCCACCCGAACTGCAGGGTGAGTTTGGTGTGGGGTTTTTGTGTTTTGGGGGTGGAAATGCTGGGTTTGGGGGAGGGTTTGTGCTGGGAAATGTGAAGGGAAAAGTGGCAGTAAACGTGAGGGGAAAAACAGCAGAAAATATGAGGGGGGAAAAGGGTGGGAGATGTGAGGGGAAAAGGGGTAAAATGGTGAGAGAAGTGGGGGGAAATGGTGATAAAAGCAAAGGAGAAATAGTGGGAATGTGAGGGAAAGATGGCAAGGAAACGTGAGGGGAAAAATGGCGGGCAGCGTGAGGGGAGAAACGGTGGGAAACACGAAAGAAAAATGGGAAATTTGAGGGATAAAGGGTGGAAAGCAAGAGAGAAAAATAACAAGGTTTGGAAAGAAAGAGTTGGAAATAAGGAAACTTGGATGGGAAGCGTGAGGGGAGAAAAATGGCGGGAAGCGTGAGGGGAGAAAAGGGCGGGAAACGTGAGGGGAGAAAAAGGGCGGGAAACGTGAGGGGAGAAAAAGGGCGCGAAGCGTGAGGGGAGGAAAAGGGCGGGAAGCGTGAGGGGAGAAAAAGGGCGGGAAACGTGAGGGGAGAAAAAGGGCGGGAAGTGTGAGGGGAGAAGGGGCTCTCTGCCGTTTGGGGTCCCCGTTTTGGGGTTCACGGGGCTCCCTCACATTTTTGGGGCGCAGTTTGTGTCGGCCCCGGGCGGGGCGCGGGTGCAGGCGCTGCGGGACATCCCGCCCCGGACAGAGATCACCTGCTTCTACGGCGACGGCTTCTTCGGCAAGGGCAACCGCGGCTGCGAGTGCCGCACCTGCGAGAGGTACCCCAAAACCTCGGGGGGACCCCAAAACCTCAGGGCCCCAAAACCTCAGGGAGGGCCCCAAAACCTGCATGGGAAGGGAATCTGAGATCCTCATGGAGGAGACCCTAAAAATCTCCTTGTAAGGCCCCAAAAATCTCCTGGGGGACCCCAAAAACTTCCACGGGGGGACTGCAAAATGGGGGCGGATTCTAAAACACGGGCGGACCCCAAAACCCTTGGGAGAAAATCCCCAAAATCCATGGGGGGAGGGATTCCAAAATCCCTGAGGGGACCCCAAAATAGGGGGGAGGGACAGGGTGGGACAGGCATCTATGGAGGACCCCAAAATCATGAGGAGGGATCCCAAAAACACCTGGGAGAAGGTTAGACCCCAAGGGGAGGGAGCCCAAAATGAGGGAACGTGGGAGAGATCCCTAAAATCTTCATGGGAGATGGATCAAAAGGAGCTTTCAAAATGGAAGGGGGCAACAAGGAGCCCCCAGACTCTTTTGGGAGGGTGGTGGGACACCCGAAATGTGGTGCCGTTTTCTCCTCATGTTTCCCTTGTTTTTCTCCCCTCATGTTTCCCGCCCTTTTCTCCCCTCACATTTCCCACCATTTTCCCCTGTCGTGTTTCCCTCCCTTTTTCCCCTCACAATTCCTGCCCTTTTCTCCCCTCATGTTTGTTGCCCTTTTTCCTCTCACATTTACTGCCATTTTCCCCTCACATCTTCCACCATTTTCCCCTCACGTTTCCCGCCCTTTTTCCCCCCTCACGTTTCCCGCCCTTTTCTCCCCTCACATTTCCCTCACTTTTCTCCCCTCACATTTCTTTCTCTTTTTTCCTCATGTTTGCCACCCTTTTCCTTTCATATTTGCCTCCCTTTTCCCCTCACATTTCCCTTTCTTTCCCCTCACATTTCCCTTTCTTTCCCCTCACATTTCTCTTTTCTCCCCTCACCTCTCCCCATCCCTCGCTCCTCGCCCTCCCCTCAGGCGCGGCGAGGGCGCTTTCCGTCCCCGCGGCGGGGCCACCAAGGCGGCGGCGGCGGCGGCGGCCGAGCCCCTTCCTTCCCCTGCCGCCGCCGCCGCTCCCTCGGCCGCCCCCCTCCCCAAATACCAACTGCGCGAGACCGGCGTGCGCCTGCAGCGCGGGGCGGGGGGCGCGGGGGACGGGACCAACCGGAACCGGGCCCGACCCCGCCGGACCCGAACCCGAACCCGGGACCGAACCCGGGACCGAACCCGGCCCCGCTCCCGCCGCCGCCGCCGCCGCCGCGGCCCCGCCGCTCCCCCGCCGCCGCCGCTCCTCCCCGAGCCCCGCGTGTCCCTCCACGACTGCGTCTCCTGCGGCCGCCGCTGCCGCCTGCGCCGGGGGGTCCCGCTGGTGCTGCTGGGGCTGCCCGAGACCCCCGAGAGCCTCCCCAAAGCGCCCCCGGCCCCATCCCCGGCCCCGGACCCCAAACTGTCCCTGTACGCCCACGTCCGGCTGGGCGGGGGGCCCCCGGGCTGGGCAGGAGGGGAGGGGGCCCCGCCGAGGCTGAGGTTGGTGGTGAGGCAGGGGGGGCTGGAGCTGGAGCTGCCGCCCGCGGCCGAGCCCTGAGAGCCCCGAAAACGGGGATGGACACGGATTTTGGGGTGTTGGACACGGATTTTGGGGTGTTGGACCCGGATTTGGGGGTTTTACACCCGAGTGTTGGGGTGTTGGACACGGAGTTGGGGGTGTTGGACACGGATTTGGGGCTGTTAGACCCAATTTTGGGGGTTTTACACCCGAATGTTGGGGTGTTGGACATGGATTTGGGGTGTTGGACCCGGATTTGGGGTGTTGGACCCGGATTTGGGGTGTCGGACACAGATTTGGGGTGTTAAACCCGAATTTTGGGGGTGTTGGACACGGATTTTGAGGGTTTTACACACGGATTTTGGGGTGTTAGACCCGGATTTTGGGGAGTTGGACACAGATTTGGGGTGTTGGACCCGGATTTGGGGGTTTTACACCAGAATTTTGGAGTGCTACACCCGAATTTGGGGTGTTATGAATTTTGGGGGTTAGACCCCCCCGGTTTTGGGGTCTGGTCCCAAATTTTGGGGTTTTAGACCTGAATTTTGGAGGTTGGGCACTCCCGTTTTGGGGCTAGGCACGAATTTTGGGGGGCTTAGACCCGAGTTTTGGGGATTCGACCCAAATTTTGGGGGTTAAACGCCCCAGTTTAGGGGTCTGGATGGAAATTTGGGGGTCTGGACCCAAATTTTGGGGCTTAGACCCCCCGCTTTTGGGGCCAAACCTGAATTTTGGGGGTTAGATCCCCCAGTTGTGGGGTCAGGACTTGAATTTTGGGGTTTGCATCCAAATTTTTGGGGTGAGCCCCCTGCTTTTGGAGCCAAACCCGAATTTTGGGGATCAGACCCCCCCCAGTTTTGGGGTCAGACTCAGATTTTGGGGCCAAACCCGAATTTTGGGGATCAGACCCCCCCCAGTTTTGGGGTCAGACCCAGATTTTGGGGCCAAACCCGAATTTTGGGGATCAGACCCCCCCAGTTTTGGGGTCTGGACCCAAATTTTTGGGGGGGGGGCGCTTAAACCTCCCCCAAAAATGAAATTTCAACCCAAATTTTGGGGATTTTGGGGGCGGGGGGGGCTGAGCCCCCTCCCCCTCTTTTTTTGGGGACACCCCTCCCCCCCCCCGGTGTCATTTGTGGGGGAGGGGAGGGTGGGGGAGGGGAATTTTGGGGCATTTTGGGGTCGTTTTGTACCAAAATAAAAGAATTTGGAACAAAAAAAAAAAGAAAAAAAAAATTTAATTTTGATGGAAAAAAAATTCCCGAGAAGTTTCGGGAAGGGTGGGGGAGGGGTCAAGGTCACCCCTCCCCCCCCCTTTGATTTTTTTGGGGGGTCCCAAAAAGCCGCGACAGGTGCGGGGTGGGGGGGAGGGGCGGGCGGTGACGTCATTGCCGGGAATAGCCCCCCGCCCCTCCCCCACCTTTTGTTCTTTCGCCCAAAAATGGTCCCGGGAGGGGGGGGAGGGGTCGCGTGTCGGTGTCGGATGTCGCGACATCATTGGGAACAATGGGGCGGTGACGTCACGGCGCGGGGGGAGGGGCGGGGGCCATAAAGGGACCCCCCGGACGGGGTGGGGGGAGGGGCGCCAGAGGGACCCCCCGGGAGAGGAGGCAGCGGTGGGGGAGGGGCGGATTTTGGGGGGATTTCGGGGGTTTTTGGGGGGAGATTTGGGGAGGGGGGGTTGGGGGATTTTTGGGGGGTCTTTTGTGAATTTTTAGGGAATTTTGGGGATTTTTTTGGGGGGGGGTTGGGGATTTTTTTGGATTTTTTTGGGGGATTCCTGGGGGGGTTGGGGGTTTTGGGGGGATTTGGGAAATTTTGGGGGGATTTTTGGGTTGTTTTGGGGGTGGTTGGGGGGGTTTGGGGTTATTTTGGGTGGGTTTGGTGGGGATTTTTGGGGTTTTTTTTGAGGGGGGCGGTTAGGGGGGTTCAGAGCCCCCCCCGCCCCTCCCCCTCCTCAGGACCCCCCCCCCCAAATCGCCGCCATGTCGGAGCCCGAGGAGGAGATCGAGTGAGTGACCCCAAAATATCCCAAAATAACCCCAAATATCCCCAAAATATCCCTGGGGACCCCCAAAATCTTCCCCAAATCCCCAAATTCCTCCTGGGACCCCCCAAAATCCCCAAATCTGCCCCTCCCCCCCCCTCACCCTCTTCTTCCTCCCCCAGGGAGCAGCAGGAGGGTGAGTGACCCCGAGTGACCCCGAGTGACCCCAATTAACGCCGCTAATTAGCGCTGATTAACCCAGCCCCGCCTCCTTAACCACTTAACGAGCTCAAACCCCCCCAATTAACCCCCAACCGTTAATTAACCCGGGGTTAATTTGCATAACCCCGCCCCCCGGACCCTAAAAACCAGGGTCTGGGGGGGTTAATTAGCATAATTAGCTCATTAACGGCTCCTTAATTATCGCGGGGGCTGCGGATTGCAGAGGAGGCGGCGGAGGAGGAAGAGGAGGAGGAAGGTGAGGGAGGAAAAACCCCAAAAAACCCCAAAATTTGGGGGGAAAACCCCCCAAATTTGAGGGGAATTCCCCCCAAAAACCCCAAATTCTGCCCCTCCTCCCACAGCCTCCGAGCCCCCCAAACCTCCTGAGGAGCCAGGTAAGGACCCCACCCCAAAAACAACCCCGGGACCCCCAAAATCCCCCCCAAAAATCCCCCAAATCACCCCAAAAATCCCCCAAAATCTCCCAAATGAACCCCAAATCTCCCCGAAAATCCCCCCAAACCACCAAATTCTCCTCCCAGACCCCAAATTCCACCCCCAGATCCCCTTTACCCCCCAAAAAATCCCAAATTTCCCCCCAAAAACCTCCCAAAACCGCCAAATCTCCCCCCCAACCCCCAAATTCCCCCCAAATTTCCCCTCAAAAACCCCAAATTTGCCCCCCCAAAACCCCAAATATCCCTCCAAACCCCACAAATTCTTTCCCAAAAACCCCGAATTCCCCCCCAAACCCCCAAATTTCCCCCCAAACCCCCAAATTTCCCCCCAAACCCCCAAATTTCCCCCAAATTCCCCCCTGACCCTTTTCTCCCCGCAGGCGAGGAGCGGCCCCGGTTCCGGTGAGGAGAAATTTGGGGGGTTTTTGGGGTTTTTTAGGGTTTTTGGGTTTTTGGGGGGATTTTTTTTGGGGGGGAGGGTTGAGGTTTGGGGGGGGTTTTATTTGGGTTTTTTTGGGTTTTTTGGTTGGGGGGTTTGGGGTTTTTTGGGGATTTTTTTGGGAGTTTTTGGGTTTTTTGGGGTTTTTTTTTCGGGTTTTTTTGGGAGTTTTGGGGTTTTTTGGGGGGTTTTTTCAGGGTTTTTTGGGAGTTTTGGGGTTTTTTTGGGGGTTTTTTGGGTTTTTTTTTTGAGTTTTGGGGTTTGGGGGGTTTTTTTGGGTTTTTTTGGGAGTTTTGGGGTTTTTTGGGGTTTTTTTTTGGGTTTTTTTGGGAGTTTTGGGGTTTTTTGGGGGGTTTTTTTGGGGTTTTTTGGGGGGTTTCTTGGGGGTTTCTTGGGGGTTTCTTGGGGGTTTTTTGGGGTTTTTTTTTTGGGTTTTTTGGGGAATTTTTGGGGATTTTTTTGGGTTTCTTGGGGGGTTTTTTTGGGGTTTTTTTGTGACCCCTGTGACCCCCCCAGCCCGATGGTTTCCCAGCTGGCGCCCCCAAAATCCCCGAGGGGGAGCGCGTGGACTTCGATGTGAGTGCGGGAGTGGGGGAAATTCGGGGGAAATTTGGGGTTTTTGGGGGGAATTTTGGGGTTTGGGGAAAAATTTGGGGGGATTTTGGGGGAAATTCCGGGGAAATTTGGGGTTTTGGGGGGAAAATTTGGGTTTTTTTGGGGGGAAATTCGGGGGGGTCGGGGGAACATTTGGGGTTTTGGGGGGGATTCGGGGGGAGGATTTGGGGAAATTTGGGTTTTTTGGGGGAGATTCGGGGGTTTTGGGGAAGGAATTTGGGGGGGTTTGGGGGGGATTTGGGGGGAAATTTGGGAGAAATTTGGGGGTTTTTGGGGAAGGAATTTGGGGGGAAAATTTGAGGTTTGGGGGGGAAATCTGGGGTTTTTTGGGCTGAATTTGGGGTTTATTTTGGGTTATTTGGGGGGTTTTTGGGTTATTTTGGCTTCCTTTGGGTGGTTTTGAGTGGGGATTTTTTCCTGTGCTGGTTCCTTTGGGGTTTTTTGGGTTGAATTTTGGGGTTTTTGGGGTTTTTGGGGCAGGACATCCACAGGAAGAGGATGGAGAAGGACCTGCTGGAGCTGCAGACCCTGATCGACGCGCACTTCGAGCAGCGGCGCCGCGAGGAGCAGGAGCTGCAGGGGCTGATGGAGAGAATCGTGGGCACTGCGGGGATTTGGGAGACTTGGGGGGAAATTTCGGGATTTTTGGGGATTTTTTGGGATTTTTTGGGGATTTTTTGGGGATTTTTTGGCAGATTTTTCAGGGTTTTTTGAGGGTTTTATTTGGGTTTTTTTGGTTTTTTTTTTTTGAGGGGGTTTGGAGGATTTGGGGTTTTTTTGGGCTGACTTCAGGGGATTTGAGGTTTTTTGGGGGAAATTTTGAGGGGTTTTGGGGCGATTTTGGGAGACGTTGGGGATTTTTTGGGTTGATTTTGGGAGATTTTGGATTTTTTGGGGGGTGATTTTGGGTTGATTTTGGGAGATTTTGGGGTTGATTTGGCAGGATTTTGGGGGGGTTTGGGGTCGATTTGGGGAGATTTTGGGGGTTTTTTGGGTCGATTTTGGGTGTTTTTGGGGTGTTTTTGGGCCCTGACCCCCCTCTCCACCCCAGGAGCGGCGCCGGGCCGAGCGCAAGGAGCAGCTGAGGAGCAGAACCGAGAAGGAGAGGGAGAGGCAGGCCAGGCTGGCGGTGAGGGAGCCAAAATCACCCCAAAATCACCCCAAAATCACCCCAAAATCACCCCAAAATCACCCCAAAATCACCCAAAATCACCCCAAAATCCACAGGGGGCACCCGAGCTGGGTGGGGGCGGCAGAGCAGCGAGAGGAACGCAGCAAAATTCACCTCAAATTCACCCAAATCCTCTGAAATTCATCCAGATCTGCCCCAAATCCGCCTCAAATTCACCTCAAATCCACTCAAACCTGCCCCAAATCGTCTGAAATCCCCCCAAAAATCCCCCCCAGGAGGAGAAGCTGCGCAAGGAGGAGGAGGAGGCCAAGAAAAGAGCCGAGGACGACGCCAAGAAGAAGAAAGTTCTGTCAGCCATGCCCCACTTCGGGGGGTACCTGGCCAAGGTGGGACCCCAAAAACCCCACAGAGATCCCCTTGTCCTCAAAATCCCCTCTGAAACTCCCAAATCCCCCTGAATTCACCCCAAATTTCCCCCAATCCCCCCCCCTCAGGCGGAGCAGCGCCGGGGCCGGCGCCAGACCGGCCGTGAGACCAAACTGAGGATCCTGGCTGAGCGCAAGCGGCCCCTGGAGATTGAGAACCTGAGGGAGGACGAGCTCAGGTGGGACCAAAAATCACCCCAAATCCACCCAAAATCCACCCCAAAATATCCCAGAAACAGCCCCAAATTCACCCCAAAATATCCCAGACACAGCCCCAAATTCACCCCAAAATATCCCAGACACAGCCCCAAATTCACCCCAAAATATCCCAGAAACAGCCCCAAATTCACCCCAAAATATCCCAGAAACAGCCCCAAATCTGCCCCAAAATATCCCAGACACAGCCCCAAATTCACCCCAAAATATCCCAGACACAGCCCCAAATTCACCCCAAAATATCCCAGAAACAGCCCCAAATTCACCCCAAAATATCCCAGACACAGCCCCAAATTCACCCCAAAAACACCCCAAAATCCATCCCCAAATCCATCCCAAAACCCCCCCAAAAGAAACCCCAAAAAGTCCAAAATTAACCCCAAAACATCCCCCCAAAAACCCCCCCAAAACCACCCTGGGACCCCAAACCCCCCTCTGGGACGAGCAAATGCCCCAAAACCTCCCCCAAATCCCCCAAATCTCACCAAAATTCCCCCAAGTCCTCCCAAAAATCCCCCCCAATCCCCCCAAAATCCCCGGAAATGCCCTCAAATCCCCCAAATCTCCCCCAAATCTCCCTCAAATTCCCCTCAAAACCTCCCCAATCCCCCCTGGGACCCCCCCAAGCTCCCCCAAATCCCCGAATCCCCCCCCGGCAGGGCCAAGGCGCAGGAGCTGCACGCCTGGATCCAGCAGCTCGAGTCCGAGAAGTTCGACCTGAGCGAGAAACTGCGGCGCCAGCGCTACGAGGTGGGGCCAGAAACCTCCAAAATCCAAAATTTGGGGGCTCTGGGAACCCCAAATCCTGAATCTGGGACCCCAAAAACCCCAAAACTCCGGAATTTGGGACCCCAGACACCCCAAAACTCCTGAATCTGGGACCCCAAAAACCCCAAAACTCCGGAATTTGGGACCCCAGACACCCCAATCCTGAATTTGGGACCCCAAAAACCCCAAAACTCCTGAATTTGGGACCCCAGACACCCCAAACCTCCGGAATTTGGGACCCCAAAAACCCCAAAACTCCTGAATTTGGGACCCCAAAAACCCCAAAACTCCGGAATTTGGGACCCCAGACACCCCAAATCCTGAATCTGGGACCCCAGAAACCCCCCAAATCCTGAATTTGGGACCCCAAAAACCCCAAACTCCTGAATCTGGGACCCCAAAAACCCCAAAACTCCGGAATTTGGGACCCCAGAAACCCCAAAACTCCGGAATTTGGGACCCCAGACACCCCAAAACTCCGGAATTTGGGACCCCAAAAACCCCAAACTCCTGAATTTGGGACCCCAAAAACCCCAAAACTCCTGAATTTGGGACCCCAAAACCCCAAAACTCCTGAATTTGGGACCCCAGACACCCCAAACTCCTGAATTTGGGACCCCAAAAACCCCAAAACTCCGGAATTTGGGACCCCAAAAACCCCAAATCCCAAATTCTGGGATCCCAAAACCCCAAAATCCCAAATCCAGGGGAGATGGGAACCCCAAAAATCCTGAATTTTGGAATCCCAAAACCACTTAAATCCGGGGGCTTGGGACCCCTCAAAAAACCCCAAATCCCAAAATTTGGCGTCTCTGAGCCCCCCCAAACCCCCCAGACCCCAATTTTGGGATCTTCCCATCCCCATTTTGGGTTTTTTTTGGATTTTTTGGGATCTTCCTGTCCCCATTTTGGGGTTTTGGGGGTTTTGGGGGTTCCCTGTCCCCATCTGGGATTTTTTGGGGATTTTTTGGGGTTCCCCATCCCAAATTTTGGGGGGTTTTGGGTTTTTTTGGGGGGGATCCCAAATTTGGGCGCCCCCCTGCTCACCCCTCCCCTCCCCCCCCAGATCAACGTCCTCTACAACCGCATCAGCCACGCCCAGAAATTGTAAATTTGGGGAGATTTGGGGGGGATTGGGGGTTTTTTGGGGGGGATTTGGGTTTTGGGGGGGTCTGGGGATTTTTGGGGGGTCCTGGGAGGATTTTTGGGGTCTCTGGGTGGTTTTGGGGGGGTTCCTGGGGGATGTTGGGGGGAATTTTGGGGATTTTTGGGGGGTCCCGAGACGGTTTGGGGGGAATTTTGGTGTTTCTGAGGGGGATTGGGGGTTTTTGGGGGGAATTTTGGGTTTTTTGGAGGCATTTTGGGGTTTTCTGGAGGGTTCCTGGGTGTTTGGGGGGGAAATTTTGAGGCGTTTTTCAGAGGGATTTTGGGTTTTTCTGGGGGAATTTTGGGTTTTTTTGGGGAGATTTTGGGGGTTTTTGGGAGATTTGGGGTTTTTTGGGGGACTTTGGTGTTTTCTGGGGGGTTCCTGGGTGGTTTTTGGGGGGTTTTGGGGGGGGATTTTGGGTTTGGGGGGTGATTTCGGGGTTTTGGGGGAAGGATTTGGGGGTTTGGGGTGATTTTGGGGGGAAATTTTGGGGTTTTTTGGGCTCCCTGAGGGGCTGACCCCCCCTCCCTCCCCCACAGCAAGAAGGTCGCCAAAGGCCGCGTGGGCGGGCGCTGGAAGTGACCCCGCCCCTCTGACGTCACGGCAAATAAACCATTACGTCATCGCGCCGCTTCTGCTTTCTTCTATCCCATCATCCCCCGCGCTTCCGGCCCCGCCCCCTCGCTTGAGGCGGGAGGGGATTTGGGGTTTTTATGAGGGAATTTGGGGTTTTTTATGAGGGATTTGTGGTTTTTTTGGGGGGGATTTGGGTTTTTTGGGGGGATTTTGGGATTTTTGAGGGGAATTTGGGGTTTTTAGGGGTCTCGAGGCGCGTTCGGGGGATTCCTGGCGGTTCCAAGGCGATCCCGGCTGTTTCGGGCGAGGATTTGGGGTTTTTGGGGAGGATTTTGGCCGTTTTGGGGGGATTTGGGGATTTTTTGGGGATCCCGAGGTGCTGTGGAGGGAATTCCGGGCGGTTTTTAAGCGCTTTCGGGGTTTTTTTGTGGAAAATTTGGGGTTTTTTGTGGGGCCGCTCCGTAAGGAGCCGAGCCTGGCCCCGCCCCCTGTGACGTCAGCGCCTCAACCGCGTCACCTCCGCTCCTCCGCATCCCGTCACCCCCCGCGCGCCGTTACCATGGCGACCACGCCCCCGCGCTTCCGGCCCCGCCCCCAGCTCCCTCCCCCCCCCCCCGCCCGGTTGCGGCGGCGGCGGCGGCCCCGCGATGGCGGCGGCGGCGGCGGCGGCGGCCCGGGAGCGGCGCCGGGAGCAGCTGCGGCGCTGGGAGGAGGCGGCGGCGGCCGCTCCGTCCCCTCAGGAGGCCCGGCCGGGGCCGCCGCGGCCGCCGCGGGTTCGCTTCGAGCGCCAGGCCGAGTTCCGCGCCGTCTGCGCAGGCGCCGAGCTGGCCGAGGCGCGCGCCATGGTGGCGGCGCCGGAGGGCGGGGGGCGCGCGCTGCTGGGCGGGGCCAACGCCGACGGCATCAGCGCGCTGCACCAGGTGGGCGGGGCTTGGGGGAAAGGGGAGGGGCTTAAGGGAAATGGGAGGGGCCAAAGGGAGCGGCGCGCTGCGCTGGGTGGGCGGGGCTTGTGCGGAGTGGGAGGGGCTTGGGGAAGGGAACCCCAATTTTGGGGTCCCGGTTCCATTTTTTGGGGTTCCCGATCCCACTTTTTGGGGTTCCTGATACCAAATTTTTGGAGGGTTTCGTTCTCATTTTTGGGGTTCCTGATAACAAATTTTTGGGGTTCCCGAACCCAATTCTTTGGGGTTCCCTGACTCTTTGAGTTCCTAACCCCAAATTTTTGGGGTTCCCGAGCCCAATTTCTTGGGGGTTCCCGATTCCATTTTTGGGGTTCCTGAGCCCAGTTTTGGGGCGTTCTCGATTCCGTTTTGGGATTCTTGATCCAATTCTTTGGGGTTCCTGATCCAGTTTTTTGGGGGATCCCGATTTCATTTCTGGGGCTCCAGATCATTTTTTGGGGTTCCCGATCCTGATTTTTGGGGTTCCCGATTATATTTTTGCTGTTCTTGAGCCGAATTTCGGGGTTCTCGATCCCGATTTTTTGGGGGTTCCCGATCCGAATTTCGGGGTTCCTGGTCCCGACTCTTTGGGGTTCCCGATTCCGTTTTTTTGGGGTTCCCAATTTGAATTTCAGGGGTTCCTGATCCCGTTTTTTGGGCTTCCCAATTCAAATCTTGGGGTTCCCGATCCGAATTTCGGGGTTCCCAATTCCGTTTTTTTCGGGTTTCCAAAGTCAAATTTTGGGGTTCCTGATCCGAATGTTGGGGTTCCCGATTCCGGTTTTCGGGCTTCCCAATTCCGTTTTCTTTCAGGTTTCCCCACGTCTAATTTCGGGGTTCCCGATCCGAATTTCGGGGTTCTGGATTCCATTTTTTGGGGTTCTCGATCTGCATTTCGGGGTTCCCGATTACAAATTTTGGGCTTCCCATTTCTGTTTTTTTTCCAGGTTTCCCAAGTCTAATTTAAGGTTTCCCGATCCGAATGTTGGAGTTCCCAATTCCGGTTTTCGGGGTTCCGGTTCCGTTTTTCGGGGTTCTCGATCCGAATTTCGGGGTTCCCAATTCCGTTTTTTTTCCAGGTTTCCCAAGTCTAATTTCGGGTTTCCCGATCCGAATTTCGGGGTTCTGGATTCCAATTTTCAGGCTTCCCAATTCCATTTCTTCAGGCTTCCCAATTCAAATTTTGGGGTTCCCGATTCCATTTTTTTGGGTTCCTGATCCGAATTTCGGGGTTCGCGATTCCAAATTTTGGGGTTCCCAATTCTGTTTTCTTTCGGGTTTCCCAAGTCTAATTTCGGGGTTCCCGATCCGAATGTTGGGGTTCCCGATTCCGGTTTCTGGGGTTCCCGATCCGAATTTTGGGGTTCTGGATTCCAATTTTCAGGCTTCTCAATTCCTTTTTTTGGGCTTCCCAGTTCAAATTTTGAGGTTACCGATTCCGTTTTTCGGTGTTCCAGTTCCGTTTTTTGGGCTTCCCGATTCGAATTTTGGGGTTCTCAATCTGTGATTTTCGGGGTTCCCGATCCCGATTTTCAGGGTTCCCAATCTGAATTTTGGGGTTCCCAATCCGAATTTTGGGGTTCCAGTTCCGTTTTTCGGGGTTCTCGATTCAAATTTCGGGGTTCTCGATCAGTGTTTTTTGGGGTTCCCGATTCCAATTTTTCGGGCTTCCTAGTGCCAATTTTTTTTTCAGGTTTCCCAAGTCTAATTTCAGGGTTCCCGATCCGAATGTTGGGGTTCCCGATTTCGTTTTTCGGGGTTCTCGATCTGTGTTTTTTGGGATTTCCAATTCCATATTTTCCAGGTTTCCCAAGTCTAATTTCGGGGTTCCCGATCCGAATGTTGGGGTTCCCGATTCCGGTTTCTGGGGTTCCCGATCCGAATTTCGGGGTTCTGGATTCCAATTTTCAGGCTTCTCAATTCCATTTTTTTCAGGCTTCCCAATTCAAATTTTGAGGTTCCCGATCCGAATTTTGGGGTTCTGGATCCGAATTTCGGGGTTCTCGATCTGTGTTTTTTGGGGTTCCCGATTCCGGTTTTTTTCAGGGTTCCCAAGACTAATTTTGGGGTTCCCGATCCAAATGTTGGGGTTCCCAATTCCAGTTTTTGGGGTTCCAGATCCGGATTTTCGGCGTTCCCGATTCCGTTTTTCGGGGTTCCCGATCCCAATTTTCGGGCTTCCCAATTCCGCTTTTTTTGGGGTTTCCCAATCAAATTTCCCGATCCAAATTTTGAGGTTCCCGATTCCGTTATTCGGGGTTCTCGATTCGAATTTCGGGGTTCTCGAGCTGTGTTTTTTCGGGGTTCCCGATTCCATTTTTTTTCCCCGGTTTCCCAAGTCTAATTTTGGGGTTCCCGATCCGAATGTTGGGGTTCCCGCTTCCCGGTTTCTGGGGTTCCCGATCCGAATTTCGGGGTTCTGGATTCCAATTTTCAGGCTTCCCAATTCCATTTTTTTCAGGCTTCCCAATTCAAATTTTGAAGTTCCCGATCCGAATTTTGGGGTTCTGGTTCCGTTTTTTTGGGTTCTCGTTCCGAATTTCGGGGTTCTCAATCTGTGTTTTTTGGGGTTCCCGATTCCGTTTTTTTCCAGGTTTCCCAAGTCTAATTTTGGGGTTCCCGATCCAAATGTTGGGGTTCCCAATTCCAGTTTTTGGGGTTCCAGATCCGGATTTCGGGGTTCCCGATCCAAATATCGGGGTTCCCGATGCCGTTTTTCGGGGTTCCCGATCCCAATTTTCGGGCTTCCCAATTCCACTTTTTTTTTGGGTTTCCCCAATTCAAATTTCCCGATCCAAATTTTGAGGTTCCCGATTCCGTTTTTCGGGGTTCTCGATTCGAATTTCGGGGTTCTCGAGCTGTGTTTTTCGGGGTTCCCGATTCCAATTTTCGGGGTTCCCGATTCCATTTTTTTCCCGGTTTCCCAAGTCTAATTTTGAGGTTCCCGATCCGAATGTTGGGGTTTCCCGATTCCGGTTTCTGGGGTTCCCGATCCGAATTTCGGGGTTCCCGATTCGAATTTCAGGGTTCCCAATTCCAAATTTTAGGCTTCCCATTTCCGTTTTTTTGGGGGTTTCCCAATTCAAATTTCCCGATCCTAATTTTGGGGTTCCCGATCCGAATGTTGGGGTTCCCGATCCGAATGTTGGGGTTCCCGATTCCGGTTTCTGGGGTTCCCGATCCGAATTTCGGGGTTCCCGATTCGAATTTCAGGGTTCCCAATTCCAAATTTTAGGCTTCCCATTTCCGTTTTTTTTGGGGGGTTTCCCAATTCAAATTTCCCGATCCTAATTTTGGGGTTCTCGATCCTAATTTCGGGGTTCCCGATCCGAGTTTTGGGGTTCCCGATCCCAATTTTCGGGCTTCCCAATTCCACTTTTTTTCGGGTTTCCCAATTCAAATTTCCCGATCCTAATGTTGGGGTTCTGGTTCCATTTTTCGGGGTTCTGGATTCGAATTTCGGGGTTCTCGATCTGTGTTTTTTGGGGTTCCCGATTCCGGGTTTTTTCAGGTTTCCCAAGTCTAATTTCGGGGTTCCCGATCCGAATGTTGGGGTTCTGGATTCCGGTTTCTGGGGTTCCTGATCCGAATTTCGGGGTTCTGGATTCCAATTTTTCTGGCTTCTCAATTCTGTTTTTTCGGGCTTCCCAATTCAAATTTTGAGGTTCCCGATCCGAATTTTGGGGTTCCCGATTCCGTTTTTTCGGGGTTCTTGATTTGAATTTCAGGGTTCTCAATCTGTTTTTTTTGGGGGGTTCCCGATCCGAATTTCTGGGTTCCCGATTCCAATTTTCGGGGTTCCCGATTCAGTTTTTTTTCAGGTTTCCCCAGTCTAATTTCGGGGTTCCCGATCCGAATTTCGAGGTTCTGGATTCCAATTTTCAGGCTTCTCACTTCCATTTTCTTTTGGGCTTCCCAATTCAAATTTTGAGGTTCCCGATCCAAATTTTGGGGTTCTCGATTCCGTTTTTTGGGGTTCTCGATCTTTGTTTTTCGGGGTTTCCAATTCTTTTTTTTTTTCAGGTTTCCCAAGTCTAATTTCGGGTTTCCCGATCTGAATGTTGGGGTTCCCGATTCCGGTTTCTGGGTTCCCGATCCGAATTTTGGGGTTCTGGATTTCAATTTTTCAGGCTTCTCAATTCAAATTTTGAGGTTCCCGATCCAAATTTTGGGGTTCCTGATTCCGTTTTTCGGGGTTCTCGATTCGAATTTCGGGGTTCTCGATCTGTGTTTTTTGGGGTTTCCAATTCCATATTTTCCAGGTTTCCCAAGTCTAATTTCGGGGTTCCCGATCCGAATGTTGGGGTTCCCGATTCCGGTTTCTGGGGTTCCCGATCCGAATTTCGGGGTTCTGGATTCCAATTTTTCCGGCTTCTCAAATCTGTTTTTTTGGGCTTCCCAATTCAAATTTTGAGGTTCCCGATTCCAATTTTTGGGGTTCCCAATTCCATTTTTTTTCAGGTTTCCCAAGTCTAATTTCGGGGTTCCCGATTCCGGTTTTTGGGGTTCCCGATCCGAATTTCGGGGTTCTGGATTCCGATTTTCAGGCTTCTCAATTCCATTTTTTCGGGCTTCCCAATTCAAATTTTGAGGTTCCCAATCCGAATGTTGGGGTTCCCGATTCCGTTTTTCGGGGTTCTCGATCTGTGTTTTTCGGGGTTCCCAATTCCATATTTTCCAGGTTTCCCAAGTCTAATTTCGGGGTTCCCGATCCGAATGTTGGGGTTCCCGATTCCGGTTTCTGGGGTTCCCGATCCGAATTTTGGGGTTCTGGATTCCAATTTTCAGGCTTCTCAATTCCATTTTTTTGGGCTTCCCAGTTCAAATTTTGAGGTTACCGATTCCGTTTTTCGGTGTTCCAGTTCCGTTTTTTGGGCTTCCCGATTCGAATTTTGGGGTTCTCAATCTGTGATTTTCGGGGTTCCCGATCCCGATTTTCAGGGTTCCCAATCTGAATTTTGGGGTTCCCAATCCGAATTTTGGGGTTCCAGTTCCGTTTTTCGGGGTTCTCGATTCAAATTTCGGGGTTCTCGATCAGTGTTTTTTGGGGTTCCCGATTCCAATTTTCGGGCTTCCTAGTGCCAATTTTTTTTTCAGGTTTCCCAAGTCTAATTTCAGGGTTCCCGATCCGAATGTTGGGGTTCCCGATTTCGTTTTTCGGGGTTCTCGATCTGTGTTTTTTGGGATTTCCAATTCCATATTTTCCAGGTTTCCCAAGTCTAATTTCGGGGTTCCCGATCCGAATGTTGGGGTTCCCGATTCCGGTTTCTGGGGTTCCCGATCCGAATTTCGGGGTTCTGGATTCCAATTTTCAGGCTTCTCAATTCCATTTTTTTCAGGCTTCCCAATTCAAATTTTGAGGTTCCCGATCCGAATTTTGGGGTTCTGGATCCGAATTTCGGGGTTCTCGATCTGTGTTTTTTGGGGTTCCCGATTCCGGTTTTTTTCAGGGTTCCCAAGACTAATTTTGGGGTTCCCGATCCAAATGTTGGGGTTCCCAATTCCAGTTTTTGGGGTTCCAGATCCGGATTTCGGCGTTCCCGATTCCGTTTTTCGGGGTTCCCGATCCCAATTTTCGGGCTTCCCAATTCCGCTTTTTTTTGGGGTTTCCCAATTCAAATTTCCCGATCCAAATTTTGAGGTTCCCGATTCCGTTATTCGGGGTTCTCGATTCGAATTTCGGGGTTCTCGAGCTGTGTTTTTTCGGGGTTCCCGATTCCATTTTTTTCCCGGTTTCCCAAGTCTAATTTTGGGGTTCCCGATCCGAATGTTGGGGTTCCCGCTTCCGGTTTCTGGGGTTCCCGATCCGAATTTCGGGGTTCTGGATTCCAATTTTCAGGCTTCCCAATTCCATTTTTTTCAGGCTTCCCAATTCAAATTTTGAAGTTCCCGATCCGAATTTTGGGGTTCTGGTTCCGTTTTTTGGGTTCTCGTTCCGAATTTCGGGGTTCTCAATCTGTGTTTTTTGGGGTTCCCGATTCCGTTTTTTTCCAGGTTTCCCAAGTCTAATTTTGGGGTTCCCGATCCAAATGTTGGGGTTCCCAATTCCAGTTTTTGGGGTTCCAGATCCGGATTTCGGGGTTCCCGATCCAAATATCGGGGTTCCCGATGCCGTTTTTCGGGGTTCCCGATCCCAATTTTCGGGCTTCCCAATTCCACTTTTTTTTTGGGTTTCCCCAATTCAAATTTCCCGATCCAAATTTTGAGGTTCCCGATTCCGTTTTTCGGGGTTCTCGATTCGAATTTCGGGGTTCTCGAGCTGTGTTTTTCGGGGTTCCCGATTCCAATTTTCGGGGTTCCCGATTCCATTTTTTTCCCGGTTTCCCAAGTCTAATTTTGAGGTTCCCGATCCGAATGTTGGGGTTCCCGATTCCGGTTTCTGGGGTTCCCGATCCGAATTTCGGGGTTCCCGATTCGAATTTCAGGGTTCCCAATTCCAAATTTTAGGCTTCCCATTTCCGTTTTTTTGGGGGGTTTCCCAATTCAAATTTCCCGATCCTAATTTTGGGGTTCCCGATCCGAATGTTGGGGTTCCCGATCCGAATGTTGGGGTTCCCGATTCCGGTTTCTGGGGTTCCCGATCCGAATTTCGGGGTTCCCGATTCGAATTTCAGGGTTCCCAATTCCAAATTTTAGGCTTCCCATTTCCGTTTTTTTGGGGGGTTTCCCAATTCAAATTTCCCGATCCTAATTTTGGGGTTCTCGATCCTAATTTCGGGGTTCCCGATCCGAGTTTTGGGGTTCCCGATCCCAATTTTCGGGCTTCCCAATTCCACTTTTTTTCGGGTTTCCCAATTCAAATTTCCCGATCCTAATGTTGGGGTTCTGGTTCCATTTTTCGGGGTTCTGGATTCGAATTTCGGGGTTCTCGATCTGTGTTTTTTGGGGTTCCCGATTCCGGGTTTTTTCAGGTTTCCCAAGTCTAATTTCGGGGTTCCCGATCCGAATGTTGGGGTTCTGGATTCCGGTTTCTGGGGTTCCTGATCCGAATTTCGGGGTTCTGGATTCCAATTTTTCTGGCTTCTCAATTCTGTTTTTTCGGGCTTCCCAATTCAAATTTTGAGGTTCCCGATCCGAATTTTGGGGTTCCCGATTCCGTTTTTCGGGGTTCTTGATTTGAATTTCAGGGTTCTCAATCTGTTTTTTTGGGGGGTTCCCGATCCGAATTTCTGGGTTCCCGATTCCAATTTTCGGGGTTCCCGATTCAGTTTTTTTTCAGGTTTCCCCAGTCTAATTTCGGGGTTCCCGATCCGAATTTCGAGGTTCTGGATTCCAATTTTCAGGCTTCTCACTTCCATTTTCTTTTGGGCTTCCCAATTCAAATTTTGAGGTTCCCGATCCAAATTTTGGGGTTCTCGATTCCGTTTTTTGGGGTTCTCGATCTTTGTTTTTCGGGGTTTCCAATTCTTTTTTTTTTTTCAGGTTTCCCAAGTCTAATTTCGGGTTTCCCGATCTGAATGTTGGGGTTCCCGATTCCGGTTTCTGGGGTTCCCGATCCGAATTTTGGGGTTCTGGATTTCAATTTTTCAGGCTTCTCAATTCAAATTTTGAGGTTCCCGATCCAAATTTTGGGGTTCCTGATTCCGTTTTTCGGGGTTCTCGATTCGAATTTCGGGGTTCTCGATCTGTGTTTTTTGGGGTTTCCAATTCCATATTTTCCAGGTTTCCCAAGTCTAATTTCGGGGTTCCCGATCCGAATGTTGGGGTTCCCGATTCCGGTTTCTGGGGTTCCCGATCCGAATTTCGGGGTTCTGGATTCCAATTTTTCCGGCTTCTCAAATCTGTTTTTTTGGGCTTCCCAATTCAAATTTTGAGGTTCCCGATTCCAATTTTTGGGGTTCCCAATTCCATTTTTTTTCAGGTTTCCCAAGTCTAATTTCGGGGTTCCCGATTCCGGTTTTTGGGGTTCCCGATCCGAATTTCGGGGTTCTGGATTCCGATTTTCAGGCTTCTCAATTCCATTTTTTCGGGCTTCCCAATTCAAATTTTGAGGTTCCCAATCCGAATGTTGGGGTTCCCGATTCCGTTTTTCGGGGTTCTCGATCTGTGTTTTTCGGGGTTCCCAATTCCATATTTTCCAGGTTTCCCAAGTCTAATTTCGGGGTTCCCGATCCGAATGTTGGGGTTCCCGATTCCGGTTTCTGGGGTTCCCGATCCGAATTTCGGGGTTCTGGATTCCAATTTTCAGGCTTCTCAATTCCATTTTTTGGGCTTCCCAATTCAAATTTTGAGGTTCCCGATTCCCTTTTTTTTGGGGTTCCCGATTCCATATTTTCCAGGTTTCCCAAGTCTAACTTTGGGGTTCCCAATCCGAATTTTGGGGTTCCCGATTCCGGTTTCTGGGGTTCCCGATCCGAATTTCGGGGTTCTGGATTCCAATTTTCAGGCTTCTCAATTCCATATATTTTGGGTTCCAGATCCGAATTTTGGGGTTCCCGATTCCGTTTTTCGAGGTTCTCGATTCAAATTTTGGGGTTCTCGATCTGTGTTTTTCGGGGTTCTCGATGTGTGTTTTTTTGGGGTTCCTGATTCCATATTTTCCAGGTTTCCCAAGTCTAATTTCGGGGTTCCCGATCCGAACGTTGGGGTTCCCGATTCCGGTTTCTGGGGTTCCCGATCCGAATTTCTGGGTTCTGGATTCCAACTTTCAGGCTTCTCAATTCCATTTTTTCAGGCTTCCCAATTCAAATTTTGAGGTTCCCGATCCGAATTTTGGGGTTCCTGATTCCGTTATTCGGGGTTCTCGATTCGAATTTCGGGGTTCTCGAGCTGTGTTTTTTCGGGGTTCCCGATTCCATTTTTTTCCCGGTTTCCCAAGTCTAATTTTGGGGTTCCCGATCCGAATGTTGGGGTTCCCGCTTCCGGTTTCTGGGGTTCCCGATCCGAATTTCGGGGTTCTGGATTCCAATTTTCAGGCTTCCCAATTCCATTTTTTTCAGGCTTCCCAATTCAAATTTTGAGGTTCCCGATCCAAATTTTGGGGTTCTGGTTCCGTTTTTTGGGTTCTCGTTCCGAATTTCGGGGTTCTCAATCTGTGTTTTTTGGGGTTCCCGATTCCGTTTTTTTCCAGGTTTCCCAAGTCTAATTTTGGGGTTCCCGATCCAAATGTTGGGGTTCCCAATTCCAGTTTTTGGGGTTCCAGATCCGGATTTCGGGGTTCCCGATCCAAATATCGGGGTTCCCGATGCCGTTTTTCGGGGTTCCCGATCCCAATTTTCGGGCTTCCCAATTCCACTTTTTTTTTGGGTTTCCCCAATTCAAATTTCCCGATCCAAATTTTGAGGTTCCCGATTCCGTTTTTCGGGGTTCTCGATTCGAATTTCGGGGTTCTCGAGCTGTGTTTTTCGGGGTTCCCGATTCCAATTTTCGGGGTTCCCGATTCCATTTTTTTCCCGGTTTCCCAAGTCTAATTTTGAGGTTCCCGATCCGAATGTTGGGGTTCCCGATTCCGGTTTCTGGGGTTCCCGATCCGAATTTCGGGGTTCCCGATTCGAATTTCAGGGTTCCCAATTCCAAATTTTAGGCTTCCCATTTCCGTTTTTTTGGGGGGTTTCCCAATTCAAATTTCCCGATCCTAATTTTGGGGTTCCCGATCCGAATGTTGGGGTTCCCGATCCGAATGTTGGGGTTCCCGATTCCGGTTTCTGGGGTTCCCGATCCGAATTTCGGGGTTCCCGATTCGAATTTCAGGGTTCCCAATTCCAAATTTTAGGCTTCCCATTTCCGTTTTTTTGGGGGGTTTCCCAATTCAAATTTCCCGATCCTAATTTTGGGGTTCTCGATCCTAATTTCGGGGTTCCCGATCCGAGTTTTGGGGTTCCCGATCCCAATTTTCGGGCTTCCCAATTCCACTTTTTTTCGGGTTTCCCAATTCAAATTTCCCGATCCTAATGTTGGGGTTCTGGTTCCATTTTTCGGGGTTCTGGATTCGAATTTCGGGGTTCTCGATCTGTGTTTTTTGGGGTTCCCGATTCCGGGTTTTTTCAGGTTTCCCAAGTCTAATTTCGGGGTTCCCGATCCGAATGTTGGGGTTCTGGATTCCGGTTTCTGGGGTTCCTGATCCGAATTTCGGGGTTCTGGATTCCAATTTTTCTGGCTTCTCAATTCTGTTTTTTCGGGCTTCCCAATTCAAATTTTGAGGTTCCCGATCCGAATTTTGGGGTTCCCGATTCCGTTTTTTCGGGGTTCTTGATTTGAATTTCAGGGTTCTCAATCTGTTTTTTTTGGGGGTTCCCGATCCGAATTTCTGGGTTCCCGATTCCAATTTTCGGGGTTCCCGATTCAGTTTTTTTTCAGGTTTCCCCAGTCTAATTTCGGGGTTCCCGATCCGAATGTTGGGGTTCCCGATCCGAATTTCGAGGTTCTGGATTCCAATTTTCAGGCTTCTCACTTCCATTTTCTTTTGGGCTTCCCAATTCAAATTTGAGGTTCCTGATCCAAATTTTGGGGTTCTCGATTCCGTTTTTTGGGGTTCTCGATCTTTGTTTTTCGGGGTTTCCAATTTTTTTTTTTTTCAGGTTTCCCAAGTCTAATTTCGGGTTTCCCGATCTGAATGTTGGGGTTCCCGATTCCGGTTTCTGGGGTTCCCGATCCGAATTTTGGGGTTCTGGATTTCAATTTTTCAGGCTTCTCAATTCAAATTTTGAGGTTCCCGATCCAAATTTTGGGGTTCCTGATTCCGTTTTTCGGGGTTCTCGATTCGAATTTCGGGGTTCTCGATCTGTGTTTTTTGGGGTTTCCAATTCCATATTTTCCAGGTTTCCCAAGTCTAATTTCGGGGTTCCCGATCCGAATGTTGGGGTTCCCGATTCCGGTTTCTGGGGTTCCCGATCCGAATTTCGGGGTTCTGGATTCCAATTTTTCCGGCTTCTCAAATCTGTTTTTTTGGGCTTCCCAATTCAAATTTTGAGGTTCCCGATTCCAATTTTTGGGGTTCCCAATTCCGTTTTTTTGGGGGGTTTCCCAATTCAAATTTCCCGATCCTAATTTTGGGGTTCTCGATCCTAATTTCGGGGTTCCCGATCCGAGTTTTGGGGTTCCCGATCCCAATTTTCGGGCTTCCCAATTCCACTTTTTTTCGGGTTTCCCAATTCAAATTTCCCGATCCTAATGTTGGGGTTCTGGTTCCATTTTTCGGGGTTCTGGATTCGAATTTCGGGGTTCTCGATCTGTGTTTTTTGGGGTTCCCGATTCCGGGTTTTTTCAGGTTTCCCAAGTCTAATTTCGGGGTTCCCGATCCGAATGTTGGGGTTCTGGATTCCGGTTTCTGGGGTTCCTGATCCGAATTTCGGGGTTCTGGATTCCAATTTTTCTGGCTTCTCAATTCTGTTTTTTCGGGCTTCCCAATTCAAATTTTGAGGTTCCCGATCCGAATTTTGGGGTTCCCGATTCCGTTTTTCGGGGTTCTTGATTTGAATTTCAGGGTTCTCAATCTGTTTTTTTTGGGGGTTCCCGATCCGAATTTCTGGGTTCCCGATTCCAATTTTCGGGGTTCCCGATTCAGTTTTTTTTTCAGGTTTCCCCAGTCTAATTTCGGGGTTCCCGATCCGAATGTTGGGGTTCCCGATCCGAATTTCGAGGTTCTGGATTCCAATTTTCAGGCTTCTCACTTCCATTTTCTTTTGGGCTTCCCAATTCAAATTTTGAGGTTCCCGATCCAAATTTTGGGGTTCTCGATTCCGTTTTTTGGGGTTCTCGATCTTTGTTTTTCGGGGTTTCCAATTCTTTTTTTTTTTTTCAGGTTTCCCAAGTCTAATTTCGGGTTTCCCGATCTGAATGTTGGGGTTCCCGATTCCGGTTTCTGGGGTTCCCGATCCGAATTTTGGGGTTCTGGATTTCAATTTTTCAGGCTTCTCAATTCAAATTTTGAGGTTCCCGATCCAAATTTTGGGGTTCCTGATTCCGTTTTTCGGGGTTCTCGATTCGAATTTCGGGGTTCTCGATCTGTGTTTTTTGGGGTTTCCAATTCCATATTTTCCAGGTTTCCCAAGTCTAATTTCGGGGTTCCCGATCCGAATGTTGGGGTTCTGGATTCCGGTTTCTGGGGTTCCCGATCCGAATTTCGGGGTTCTGGATTCCAATTTTTCCGGCTTCTCAAATCTGTTTTTTTGGGCTTCCCAATTCAAATTTTGAGGTTCCCGATTCCAATTTTTGGGGTTCCCAATTCCATTTTTTTTCAGGTTTCCCAAGTCTAATTTCGGGGTTCCCGATTCCGGTTTTTGGGGTTCCCGATCCGAATTTCGGGGTTCTGGATTCCGATTTTCAGGCTTCTCAATTCCATTTTTTCGGGCTTCCCAATTCAAATTTTGAGGTTCCCAATCCGAATGTTGGGGTTCCCGATTCCGTTTTTCGGGGTTCTCGATCTGTGTTTTTCGGGGTTCCCAATTCCATATTTTCCAGGTTTCCCAAGTCTAATTTCGGGGTTCCCGATCCGAATGTTGGGGTTCCCGATTCCGGTTTCTGGGGTTCCCGATCCGAATTTCGGGGTTCTGGATTCCAATTTTCAGGCTTCTCAATTCCATATTTTTTGGGTTCCAGATCCGAATTTTGGGGTTCCCGATTCCGTTTTTCGAGGTTCTCGATTCAAATTTTTGGGGTTCTCGATCTGTGTTTTTCGGGGTTCTCGATGTGTGTTTTTTTGGGGTTCCTGATTCCATATTTTCCAGGTTTCCCAAGTCTAATTTCGGGGTTCCCGATCCGAACGTTGGGGTTCCCGATTCCGGTTTCTGGGGTTCCCGATCCGAATTTCTGGGTTCTGGATTCCAACTTTCAGGCTTCTCAATTCCATTTTTTCAGGCTTCCCAATTCAAATTTTGAGGTTCCCGATCCGAATTTTGGGGTTCCTGATTCCGTTTTTCGGGGTTCTCGATTCGAATTTCGGGGTTCTCGATCTGTGTTTTTTGGGGGTTTCCAATTCCATATTTTCCAGGTTTCCCAAGTCTAATTTCGGGGTTCCCGATCCGAATGTTGGGGTTCCCGATTCCGGTTTCTGGGGTTCCCGATCCGAATTTCGGGGTTCTGGATGCCAATTTTCCCGGCTTCTCAATTCTTTTTTTTCGGGCTTCCCAATTCTAATTTTGAGGTTCCCGATCCGACTTTTGGGGTTCCCGATTCCGTTTTTTGGGGTTCTCGATTTGAATTTCAGTGTTCTCAATCTGTTTTGTTGGGGGTTCCCGATCCGAATTTCGGGGTTCCCGATTCCAATTTTCGGGGTTCCGGATTCATTTTTTTTTCAGGTTTCCCAAGTCTAATTTCGGGGTTCCCGATCCGAATGTTGGGGTTCCCGATTCCGGTTTCTGGGGTTCCCGATCCGAATTTCGGGGTTTTGGATTCCAATTTTCCCGGCTTCTCAATTCTGTTTTTTTTCGGGCTTCCCAATTCAAATTTTGAGGTTCCCGATCCGAATTTTGGGGTTCCTGATTCCGTTTTTCGGGGTTCTCGATCCAAATTTCGGGGTTCTCAATCTGTGTTTTTCGGGGTTCCCGATTCCATATTTTCCAGGTTTCCCAAGTCTAATTTCGGGGTTCCCGATCCGAATGTTGGGGTTCCCGATTCCGGTTTCTGGGGTTCCCGATCCGAATTTCGGGGTTTTGGATTCCAATTTTCCCGGCTTCTCAATTCTGTTTTTTTTCGGGCTTCCCAATTCAAATTTTGAGGTTCCCGATCCGAATTTTGGGGTTCTCGATTCCGTTTTTCGGGGTTCTCGATTTGAATTTCAGGGTTCTCAATCTGTTTTTTTGGGGGGGTTCCCGATCCGAATTTCGGGGTTCCCGATTCCAATTTTCGGGGTTCCCAATTCCATTTTTTTTCAGGTTTCCCAAGTCTAATTTCAGGGTTCCCGATTCCGGTTTTTGGGGTTCCCGATCCGAATTTCGGGGTTCTGGATTCCAATTTTCAGGCTTCTCAGTGCCATTTTTCAGGCTTCCCAATTCAAATTTTGAGGTTCCCGATCCGAATTTTGGGGTTCCTGATTCCGTTTTTCGGGGTTCTCGATCTGTGTTTTTTGGGGGTTTCCAATTCCATATTTTCCAGGTTTCCCAAGTCTAATTTCGGGGTTCCCGATCCGAATGTTGGGGTTCCCGATTCCGGTTTCTGGGGGTTCCCGATCCGAATTTCGGGGTTCTGGATTCCAATTTTCAGGCTTCTCAATTCCATTTTTTCGGGCTTCCCAATTCAAATTTTGAGGTTCCCGATTCCGTTTTTCGGGGTTCTCGATTCGAATTTCGGGGTTCTCGATTCGAATTTCGGGGTTCTCGATCTGTGTTTTTCAGGGTTCCCGATTCCATATTTTCCGGGGTTCCCAATCCAAATAATGGGGTTCCCGATTCCGAATTTCGGGGTTCCCGATTCCGAATTTCGGGGTTCTCGATCTGTGTTTTTAGGGGTTCCCGATTCCATATTTTCCAGGTTTCCCAAATCTAATTTCGGGGTTCCCAATCCAAATAATGGGGTTCCCGATTCCATTTTTCGGGGTTCTCGATTCGAATTTCGGGGTTCTCGATCTGTGTTTTTCGGGGTTCCCGATTCCATTTTTTGGGGTTCCCGATTCCATATTTTCCAGGTTTCCCAAGTCTAATTTCGGGGTTCCCGATCCGTATGTTGGGGTTCCCGATTCCGGTTTCTGGGGTTCCCGATTCAGTTTTTCGGGGTTCTGGATTCCAATTTTCAGGCTTCTCAGTGCCATTTTTTCAGGCTTCCCAATTCAAATTTTGAGGTTCCCGATTTCGTTTTTCGGGGTTCTCGATTCGAATTTCGGGGTTCTTGATCTGTGTTTTTTCGGGGTTCCCGATTCCATATTTTCCAGGTTTCCCAAGTCTAATTTCGGGGTTCCCGATCCTAATGTTGGGGTTCTTGATTCCGGTTTCTGGGGTTCCCGATCCGAATTTCGGGGTTCTAGGGTTCCAATTTTCAGGCCTCTCAATTCCATTTTTTTGGGCTTCCCAATTCAAATTTTGAGGTTCCCGATTCCGTTTTTTGGGTTCTCGATCCGAATTTCGGGGTTCTCGATCCGTGTTTTTTGGGGTTCCCGAATCCATTTTTTGGGGTCCCCGATTCCATATTTTCCAGGTTTCCCAAGTCTAATTTCAGGGTTCCCGATCCGAATGTTGGGGTTCTCGATTCCGGTTTCTAGGGTTCCCGATCCGAATTTTGGGTTTCTGGATTCCAATTTTCAGGCTTCTCAATTCCATTTTTTTGGGCTTCCCAGTTCAAATTTTGAGGTTCCCGATCCGAATTTCGGGGTTCCCAATTCCGTTTTTCGGGGTTCTCGATCTGTGTTTTTTGGGGTTCCCGATTCCATATTTTCCAGGTTTCCCAAGTCTAATTTTGGGGTTCCCGATCCGAATGTTGGGGTTCTCGATTCCGGTTTCTAGGGTTCCCGATCCGAATTTTGGGTTTCTGGATTCCAATTTTCAGGCTTCTCAATTCCATTTTTTTGGGCTTCCCAGTTCAAATTTTGAGGTTCCCGATCCGAATTTCGGGGTTCCCAATTCCGTTTTCGGGGTTCTCGATTCGAATTCGGGGTTCTCGATCTGTGTTTTTTGGGGTTCCCGATTCCATATTTTCCAGGTTTCCCAAGTCTAATTTCGGGGTTCCCGATCCGAATGTTGGGGCTCTCGATTCCGGTTTCTGGGATTCCCAATTCCGTTTTTCAGGGTTCTGGATTCCAAATTTCAGGCTTCCCAATTCAATTTTTGAGGTTCCCGGTCCGAATTTTGGGGTTCCCGATTTGAATTTCGGGGTTCTCGATCTGTGTTTTTCGGGGTTCCCGATTCCATGTTTTCCAGGTTTCCCAAGTCTAATTTTGGGGTTCCCGATTCCGGTTTCTGCGGTTCCCGATCCGAATTTCGGGGTTCTGGATTCCAATTTTCAGGCTTCTCAATTCCATTTTTTTGGGCTTCCCAGCTCAAATTTTGAGGTTTCCCGATCCGAATTTTGGGGTTCCTGATTCCCTTTTTCGGGGTTCTCGATTCGAATTTCGGGGTTCTGGATTCCAATTTTCAGGCTTCTCAATTCCATTTTTTGGGGCTTCCCAATTCAAATTTGGAGGTTCCCGATTACGTTTTTCGGGGTTCTCTATTCGAATTTTGGGGTTCTTGATCTGTGTTTTTTGGGGTTCCCGATTCCATATTTTCCAGGTTTCTTAAGTCTAGTTTCGGGGTTCCCGATCCGAATGTTGGGGTTCTCGATTCCGGTTTCTGGGATTCCCGATTCCGTTTTTTGGGTTTCTGGATTCCAATTTTCAGGCTTCTCAATTCCGTTTTTTCAGGCTTCCCAATTCAAATTTTGAGGTTCCCGAGTCCGTTTTTCGGGGCTCTCGATTCGAATTTCGGGGTTCTCGATCTGTGTTTTTCGGGGTTCCCGATTCCATATTTTCCGGGTTTCCCAAGTCTAATTTCAGGGTTCCCGATCCTAATGTTGGGGTTCCCGATCCCGGTTTCTGGGGTTCCCGATCTGAATTTCGGGGTTCTGGATTCCAATTGTCAGGCCTCTCAATTCCATTTTTTTGGGCTTCCCAATTCAAATTTTGAGGTTCCCGGTTCTGTTTTTCGGGGTTCTCGATCTGTGTTTTTCGGGGTTCCCGATTCCATTTTTTGGGGTCCCCAATTCCATATTTTCCAGGTTTCCCAAGTCTAATTTCAGGGTTCCCGATCCGAATGTTGGGGTTCTTGATTCCGGTTTCTGGGGTTCCCGATCCGAATTTCGGGGTTCTGGGTTCCAATTTTCAGGCCTCTCAATTCCATTTTTTGGGCTTCCCAATTCAAATTTTGAGGTTCCCGATTCTGTTTTTCGGGGTTCTCGATCTGTGTTTTTCGGGGTTCCCGATTCGAATTTCGGGGTTCCCAATTCCAATTTTCGGGCTTCCCAATTCCATTTTTTCAGGCTTCCCAATTCAAATTTTGAGGTTCCTGATTCCGTTTTTCGGGGTTCTCGATTCGAATTTCGGGGTTCTCAATCTGTGTTTTTCGGGGTTCCGGATTCCAATTTTCGGGGTTCCCAATTCCATATTTTCCAGGTTTTCCAAGTCTAATTTCAGGGTTCCCGATCCGAATGTTGGGGTTCCCGATTCCGGTTTCTGGGGTTCCCGATCCGTTTTTGAGGTTTCCGATCCGAATTTCGGGGTGCCGGTTCCATTTTTTCGGGGTTCCCAATCCGAATTTTGGGGTTCCCTATCCCGTTATTTCGGGGTTCCCGATCCAAATTGCGGGGTTCTTGTTCCGTTTTTTCGGGGTTCCCAATCTGAATTTTCAGGTTCCCAATCTATTGTTTCGGGATTCCGGTTCTGGTTTCGGGGTTCTCGATCCCCGTTTTCTGGGTTCCAGTTCCGGTTTTTCAGGGTTCCTGATCCCAATTTCGGGGTTCTCGATTCCATTTTTTTGGGCTTCCCGATCCGAATTTCGGGTTCCGGTTCTGGTTTTCGGGGTTCCCAATCCAAATTTCAGGGTTCCTGATTCCGTTTTTTCGGGCTTCCGATCCAAACTTTGGGTTCCGATTCCGTTTTTTCAGGGTTCCCGATTGCTATTTTCGGGGTCCCAAACCGTTTTTTCAGGGTTCCTGATCCAAAATTTTGGGGTTTCGGTTCCGTTTTTTCCGGGTTCCCGATCCGGACTTTGGGGTTCCCAATTCCGTTTTTTCGTGGTTCCTGATTCCATTTTTTTGTGGTTCCCGATCTGAATTTTTGGGGTCCCTGGTTCCGTTTTTGGTGTCCCCCGATCCCGATTTTTGGGGCCACGATTTGAATTTGGGGTTCCCGATTCCATTTTTGGGGGTTCCCGATTCCGAATTTTGGGGTTCCTGATCCGTTTTGGGGGTTCCCGATTCCGATTTTTTTGGGGGGTCCTGATCCGAATTTTGGGGGTTCTCAATCCCAATTTCGGGGTCCCCGATTCCAATCTTGGGGTTCCCAAGTCCAAACCCCCCAGTCCCATCCCACTGTCCCCAGGCCAGCATAGAAGAGAACATGGAGGTCCCCCAGGTGTCCCCAGGTGTGCCCCAGGTGTCCCCAACCCCTCTCAATGTCCCCAGGCCTGCATAGACGAGAACATGGAGGTTGTGCAGTTCCTGGTCGAGAGCGGCGCCGCGTCAACCAGGCCGACAACGAGGGCTGGACCCCCCTGCACGTGGCTGCCGCCTGCGGCTGCCGGGACATTGCACAGTGAGCGCCCAGAACGCCCCAAAAACTGCCCCAAAAACACCCCAGAAACACCTGAAAATATCCTGAAACCTGCCCCAAAAACACCCCAGAAACACCTGAAAATATCCTGAACCCTGCCCCAAAACCACCCCAGAAACACCTGAAAATATCCTGAACCCTGCCCCAAAAACACCCCAGAAACACCTGAAAATATCCTGAACCCTGCCCCAAAAACACCCCAGAAACACCTGAAAATATCCTGAACCCTGCCCCAAAAATACCCCAGAAACTGCCTGAAAATATCCTGAACCCTGCCCCAAAAACACCCCAGAAACACCTGAAAATATCCTGAAACCTGCCCCAAAAACACCCCAGAAACTGCCCTGAAAATATCCTGAAACCTGCCCCAAAAACACCCCAGAAACTGCCCTGAAAATATCCTGAAACCTGCCCCAAAAACACCCCAGAAACACCCTGAAAATATCCTGAAACCTGCCCCAAAAACACCCCAGAAACACCTGAAAATATCCTGAACCCTGCCCCAAAAACACCCCCAGAAACACCTGAAAATATCCTGAACCCTGCCCAAAAACACCCCAGAAACACCTGAAAATATCCTGAACCCTGCCCCAAAAACACCCCAGAAACACCTGAAAATATCCTGAACCCTGCCCCAAAAACACCCCAGAAACACCTGAAATATCCTGAACCTGCCCCAAAAACACCCCAGAAACACCTGAAAATATCCTGAACCCTGCCCCAAAAACACCCCAGAAACACCTGAAAATATCCTGAACCCTGCCCCAAAAACACCCCAGAAACACCTGAAAATATCCTGAAACCTGCCCCAAAAACAGCCCAGAAACACCTGAAAATATCCTGAAACCCTGCCCCAAAAACACCCCAGAAACACCTGAAAATATCCTGAACCCTGCCCCAAAAACACCCCAGAAACACCTGAAAATATCCTGAACCCTGCCCCAAAAACACCCCAGAAACTGCCTGAAAATATCCTGAACCCTGCCCCAAAAACACCCCAGAAACACCTGAAAATATCCTGAAACCTGCCCCAAAAACACCCCAGAAACACCTGAAAATATCCTGAACCCTGCCCCAAAAACACCCCAGAAACACCTGAAAATATCCTGAACCCTGCCCCAAAAAACCCCAGAAACACCTGAAAATATCCTGAACCCTGCCCCAAAAACAGCCCAGAAACACCTGAAAATATCCTGAAACCTGCCCCAAAAACACCCCAGAAACACCTGAAAATATCCTGAAACCTGCCCCAAAAACACCCCAAAACACTGAAAATATCCTGAAACCTGCCCCAAAACACACCCAGAAACACCTGAAAATATCCTGAACCCTGCCCCCAAAAACACCCCAGAAACACCTGAAAATATCCTGAACCCTGCCCCAAAAACACCCCAGAAACACCTGAAAATATCCTGAACCCTGCCCCAAAAACACCCCAGAAACACCTGAAAATATCCTGAAACCTGCCCCAAAACACCCCAGAAACTGCC
>JADMLD010000389.1:0-41927 GCA_017589585.1 Phylloscopus whistleri | reverse complement strand
TTTTGTGCATTTGTGGTTTAGGAATTACTTCAAAAAATATTGTTCTTAATTTTGGGGTATATAACATGTGCTAATACATGAATTCAGGTGTAAGATTTACAGTGAAAACAGGAAAATGTGCAATACAACCATTTAGATTACATTAAATTTTTAGTAATCGTCACTTTTAAACTTAAAAAATTCACAGATTTTATTTAAATTGCTGTTAAACACATAGTAAATAGCCTATGTTAAGATGGTATTTCTTTATCACAGCTTTCAAGGTAATCTAATAACCAAAAATTGGCCAAGATACTCTGATGCACTCCAGTACTATTTTTTTTTCTTTTAAACTGTTTCAACATCCTCTGGACTTTCCTAAGCACACCAAAATATCCTAGCTGAACAGTAAAAGCTAATGGCATTGTAAATAGGTTTTGCATTTCATAACCATGCTTGTTGCTACAAAACTATTGAAAACTTCCATGTTTGTAATGAATAAAGACAAAAATTCCAGTGTTTGTGGAATTTTTTTCAAAGGTATTTATAAAAGGCCCACAAGAACAAATAAGAAAAAAGGTGGAGCCCAATACTAGAAGATGACTGGCAGCCTGCTCGTGTATAGATGTGCTTTCTACATCACAACTATTTTTTCTCATCTCTTCTTGTTATTCAGTCTTAGAAGAAAAGCATAAGGTCCATAAAGGCTTTGGAGACTTATACATAAAGCTAAGGAATCCTAGCTATTCCTTATGGATAGCCATGATACACTGTTAACAAGCTTGTGCAGCTAAGGAGAGCTTTAGGCTTTGCCAATGACAATGGGATATCTGACTCACAGATAACACTCACTCCAAATGGCACTTCTCCTACGTGACGGTTTTAGTTTATCATGTCCCGCTTACCACATCACAAATGTGTAGTGTTGGCCATTTTCAGTGCTTTCCTTTTCTTTTCTTGGTTTGTATATGCTTTCCCAAGGACTATTTTTGGAGTTGTCAGCCAAGCCTGATGAAAATGACAAGGAAACTATATTAACTTTAAATAAGCTACTGAGCTGTGTATCTCTGCAGCTCCAGTGATCGTGAGTCATCATGCGGTCCCTGGGTGACTGTCACGTTTACACTCAGAACAGTCCCTTGATTGTGCCATGATTTATTTATATCAAATTTTATACAATGGCAAAAATGTTTTTCCAGTTCCTTGTGCAGTTGCAAAAAGAGTTCAGAAAACAAATTTAAAAATAACATCTGATAATAAAAGAAAAATATCTAATGTAAAAAAAGTGTTTATCTTCTGCAGAGGAAAGACGTGAAAGAAAGAAAGAAAAATCTTAAGGCAAATAAGTGGGTTGCCCATGCTTTTACAAGTACTTACCTTGACATTTCCTGACAACAAACTTCAATGTAATACTAATGAAAACTCATTTTGTTTAAATAAATTAGTGTACATTTTTTGCATTTGAATTTAATTTTAGAAAACCTGAACTGACTGGAAATTTGAAGTTGCAACACAAAGTGTGCCTTTTACTTTTTACTGAAGAAATTAAATTGAGATCCTCCTTTTTTTGAAGCTCTTCTACTGGGCGTGTAGCAACAGCTCATCCCCAAGAACAGGAATTATCAATCTTGTCTCCACACAACACCTTAGCTTTTGTCATTAATTTGCTTTAGATCAAGTGACATTCACTCTCTAGAATCATCTAGCCTATTTTCTCTCTTCTAAGGAAAAGTACCATAGAGCTTATCCTATTTTGAACAGAGGGTTCTCTAGTTCTCTCTTCCCGCTTAAATTATTGTCTGACTCTGGTCACAAATATTCCTTGCCTATGCTTGGAATATTTTGCCATTAAAATCATTGTTTTACCTTTTCTCAACCAGTAAAACTATCCTTATCTTTCTTATTGAGTCACATTTCCCACTTTCTTTCTTTTTTCACCTTTCTTTCCTCCCATTCCACTGCTAATAAAAAAAAACCAAAAGCAAAAGCAAAAGCAAAAACAAAAACAAACAAACAAAAACCCAAACCAAACCAAACCAAACCAAACCAAAACAAAAACAAAACAAACAAACAAAAAAAGAAAACCCCAAAACCTAAATAATTATGCAGATATTTGTGCAAAAACAACATTTACTCATTTAGCAAAATTAATGAGATAACCAAACTGAATGGAAATCTTGTACTTAGGCATATCCCAGCTACTACATTTCTAGTCTATACTGCTAGGTTACTGAAGACTCTTATTAAAAATGACAGTTATTCTACCTACTGTTAGGAACTGTTAAAGATTTTTTTTTTTTCAGTTGCAAATTAATCTGTTGATCTCTGTAGGTTGATCTATTTCTCTACTGTTGTTACTTTTGGGGGGTTTAGTTTACTTAATATTCTTTATGTCAATTATTCTCTTAGTCTTTCTGCTTAATTTTAAAATTAATTTTTTAATTTTCTTCATCTATGTCTGCCTTACTGAACTCACAACTGCACGTCTGTTCTCAGGACCTCCTACTGTGGTTCCAGTCAGATTGGCACATGTCTGTGTAGAGATAAAAGTACACCACTGCTCTGGTTTCAGGATATGGCTCTGAAAGTACTATCACTTTGAGGTGTCTGACCTACAATGTAAATATAGATGGAAAGTCATGTAGAGCAGTTAGAAATGAATTTTGTTGAAAATGAGGTTATGAAAAGAAAGATCACTGTGAAAAATCTTGATTTTTACAGAACACTTCTTTTTTACTATTTTCTTTCAACTAGCTATCTTTTCTTCCTTTCAAAACAAACTCTTTGATGTATTTTCTACCTAAATGAAGGTATTGTGCTAAGGGTTGCTTTTTCTTTCCCAGAAACACAGATGCAACACTCCTAATTAGTTTTTAATTGCTGAGTTTTTTAAACAATTTTTATTTTGAAATTGTTTCTAATTTTTTTTCACCAAGATTTGATTTTGACTTTATTTATGTCTTAGGTTTAAATTTTCTTTCTTAGTATTTTTTCATCTCTCTGAAAAATACAGTTTCTTTTTAATTCAAAGTGGAAAATGCAGTTTCACGTGTTTCTGAAAGAAGTAATTGATACTTTCAGATATTCTTTACAGATCTGAAAATAAAGAATGTGGTTTAACCATAGTTCTAAGCTCTTGTTTATATTTTTATCAGTCTTTTTGAGGAAATGCACATGCATTCAAAACAAATCTGAAATGAAAATAAATACTGCATAATTTTTCTTCTTAATGTTCCAAAGACTACACACCATATAGTGTATAGTATACCATATAAATCAAATGGTTGAAAAATAGATCTGATTTAGAAAAAAAATTCATATCTGAGTATTTGCATCAGACTTATACACAGAAGATCATCAAACATTGGCAATTAAGAAGAATTAATTTTAGTTTAAAGACTATATTTTGTGTAGGTATAGGAACAAAACCAAATACTTTCAGAATAGTTTTAAAAATATAGAGCCTAACTTTGGCATGAATTCCTAGTATCATGTAACTCTTACTGAATGAATGAGTACCATTTTTAGGAAGAAAAATAATTTTGCCTTGTGCTTGTAAGGTACAAGGTACAGAAGATAGCTATTAGGCAATTTATTATTTTCTCCATTGACCTTTGGAAATTGTCCTGCAAGCCACTAAAAAGACATTTTTAGAAGTTCTGACTATTTTATATCTCTCCTCATTACATCCATTTATAGTTCTTAATCTTATTCCCCACATTAAACTATTCTTTCCTCTCTTTCTATAAGTAGCAAACCAAACCAGGGGACCCATGAGTGCTCCTCTTGCCCCAAGTGCAGCTGAGTGTTTTAGCTGCACCCCACTTTATCTCAGAGTGATATCTGGGCAAAAATCTTCACATCTTTTTCATGAGTATGTGTGTAGACGAGAATGAAACCATAACCTGCTAGAGCCATCCAGACGCATAATAGAGCCCTGTTTAGCTGCTGTATTGATCAGCTACACATACTTACCTACCCTTCAGAAATGGAATTTGGACACTCACAAGATATTTGAATGTCTCAAAACATTCTCAGGACAGTCTTTCATTTTATATTTCTAGTTGCAAACTTGGTATCCTGCTCTAGTCACTGTGGCACCAGGATTGTATTTATCAGAACTTATTTTTATGTCTTCATTTAAGTGTTCTGGGGTTTTTGCAAAAGAATCCTGAAATCCACTGGCTGAGGATTTTTTTTTTTTTTATTTAGACAACTAATGATTGATTCAATGTATAAGATGGGATCAATGTGAAAATGGATTCCTCTATAATAATTTACTCTAATTTTTTTTTCACAGAATATGTTTCTAATCATCATTTCCCTGTGTCATTTCTTTGGATGGATTCTTAATTTCCAGTGTTAAGGACACAGAAGTCCTTATTTTGCTCTCTTTCTCAAAATATTGCATGTTGTACTGAAATAGTTTCATTTTTATTTCTATGAAATTTTAGTAGTAGTAAAGAAGGTTCTGATTTTTCAAATTAATAAAAAAATGCAATACAAAATACTTTTGTCGGCCATGTAATGTGACCACAGAATTGCTGTTGTGTGCAAAGAGTAATACTTCATGACTCTGCTTAAATAAATATAATGTTTTTCAATGGAATTTGACAAATAGAGAAGACATACATGCATATGACTGTAGGTCACAACTGAAACAGAGAAGATATACAGTCTAACTCATACCCCAGAGACACTTTTCATTACAAATTAGAATTAGAATTACTTTCTATTACAAATTAGAATTGCTTTCTATTTTCCTCTACTTAAGCCATACACACTTCATAATTGAAAAAGCAACTAAATAAACACAGAGTTAAAGCATTTCCCATTCTGTTTAACAAAGCCTTTTGGATGGTGGTAAATGCAGCTGCCTGAGACTATTTCCTGGGAACCAAGGTAATTTCATTATGTTGTTCTCCTTTTTACCCTGAAAAGTATAGAAAGTGCATGTAACAAGGAAAAAAATATTAATCGTATACATAGAATCATAGAAAAATTTGAGTTTAAAGGCACTTTTAAAGGCCATATAGTCCAACACCTCTGCAATGATCAGGGACTTACTCAACTGGATTTGGTTGCTCAGATCCTCATCCAGCCTGGCCTTGAATGCTTCCAGGAACAAGGCACTTGCCACCTATCTGGGAAACCTCTTCCAGCATTTTACCTCCTCACAAAATTCTTCCTCATATTTAATCTAAACCATCCCTTTTTTAATTTAAAATCGTTAATGCCTTATCTTATTGCAATAGGCCCTGCAAAAAAATTTGTCCCCATCTTTCTTGTAAGTCCTATTTAAGTACTGAAAGGCTGCAATGAGCTGTCCTCAGAGCCTTGTGCTCTCCAACCTTTTGGTACATTTGGTGCTGGTTTAATTTGAGGTAGAGTTTCTTTCTTCATAGTGGCTGAAAGGGGGCTGTACTTTGAATTTCTGCTGAACACAGGGTTGATAATGCAGAGATGTTTTCATTATTGCTGAACAGGGCTTACACCGAATCAAGGCCTTTTCTGCTTTTCATATTGCAACACTGGTGAGGAAGTTGGGTTACACGGGAGACTGGGAAGAGACACAGCCAGGACAGGTGACCAAAACTGACCAAAGGGCTATCCCAGACCATGTGATATCATCTCCATCTGTAAAGTGGAGGGAAGAAAGAGGAAGGGAGGGGGGACATTTAAGTGGTGCTCTTTGTCTTCCCAAGTAACTGTTATGCATTATGGGTTCCTGCTCTCCTGGAGATGGCTGAACACCTCCCTGCCCACAGGAAGGGGTGAATTAATTCTTTGCTTGTGTGGACAGCTTTTGTTTTCTCTATTAAACTGTCTGTATCACAACCCACAAGTTCTCCAGCTTTTACCCTTCTGATTCTCTCCCCAGTCACTCTGGCAGGGGAAAGCAGCTCCATGGGGCTGCTTGGCTGGGGTTAAACCACAGCAAAACCCCAACTCTTAGCCTTTCCTCACAGGAGAGATGCACCAGCCCTCTGATCATCTTTGTGGCCTTCCTCTGAACTTGGATCAACAGGTCCATGTCCTTCCTGTGCTGGGACCCCAGGACTGGATGCAGCACTGCAGGTGGGGTCTCACCAGAGCAGAGCAGAGGGGCAGAATCCCCTCCCTGGCCCTGCTACCCACGGTGCTCTGGATGCACCCAGGACACGTTTGGCTCTCTGGGCTGTGAGTACACATGGCTGGGTCATGGCCAGCCTCTCACCCACCAGCACACCCTGAGTCCTTCTTAGCAGGGCTGCTCTGGATCTGTTCATCTCCAGCCTGTGTTGATTCCTGGTATTTCCCTGACGTTACACTTAGCCTTGTTGAACATCATGAAGTTCATCCACTGATGTCATCACTCCATCATAGAAGGCCATTAGGTTGGTCAGATAGGACTTGCCCTATGCAGTGAAGCCTCATACTTTAAAGTATATTAAATGCTTTATAACTTTCAGTAAAGTAACAGCTACAAATTTAAGGGTGCTGTGGGTTTTGTGGGATACTAGCCAAATAAGGAATGAATTTTACAATTATTTAGCTTACATCTTTTAAGAAAGTAAAAGCATACTGAATGTCAGAAGCTGATGCATGAAATATGGAAATTACTTAAATATTTCTTTATTTTTCTTTGGTGCTGTATAATCTACATCTCTAGGCATCCAACAAGAAACCAGTGATGGTTTTAGAAGTCACATATAGAATTTCTCCCATTAGATATGAAATAAGGACTTTGTTGAGTTTGCATATTTTCTTCTGTTAAAGTCCAAGGGATCAATATTTGCATGTATCTTCTATCATAGCTACATGTTAAAATATCTCATTATTTTCCCTTTCTTCTCTTGGAATAAGCAGGGAAGTACTGGAATCTATTGCACTACCTACCATTTGCAATAAGCACTAGTTCCAAACCTTATCAAATTAAAGTTGGATATGCATATCCAAGTTGATTGTCCTAAGGGCAAAAAGTAATGATAAAATTATTCCTTAATCTCTAGATTGTGCCACAATACAATTTTCTTTCCTGTCAGCCTGGGAGGCTCAGGGCTCCTGCCTGCCTCAAACCTACAGAGAATTCTCACCAGGAAGATGGAGGCTGATCCCGGTAGCTGGATTCCAAATAATGCTACAAACTCAGTACTGAGAAAACAAACAAACAAACAAACAAACAAACAAACAAACACAAATAAAAAAATAAAAAAAAAGAAAAACAAAACAACACCACAAAACAAACCCACCACTTTTATCATGAATCTGAAGCTGTCGAGAATGTCTTGAAAATTTTGGATCACATTTCTGATATCTGAGTTTCATCCAAAATTTACTGTGCTTCTTTTGTAAAGAATAGAGAATTGGCAACATAAGCTCCCTAGTGGGGAAAGGATATTCACTTGGGATGTCTGAAATACTGTTTTTATTCATGCTTTCTTGGGTTCTTATGTCACTGTTACTGTTATAATGTAACATACTAACACAGCAGTGAAACTTAACTTTTAATTTGATTAACATAAAATATTCATATGAACTAAAAAAAAGCATTATTGTGACTTTAGATCAAGTTTAAATGAGCATAGGTTGTACTGAACCATGCAGTCCATTAAATAATGGCCATACTTACCATCACAAGTCAAAGTCTGCCTTTGCCCATGTCTTGGGTTATGGAACCAAAAATGTGTATTCTATTTCATCTGTTGAAAGCAGTTGGGGAAATATTTTTCTTTATCTCTTGTAACTCTGGAGGGAGGGGGGCGGGTGCCTTTTGATAATGGGCCAACTGTTCAAACCAGGTGGGGCAGTGTTCCTTATCTCTTTCACCACCTGTCCTCCCTCCAGGGGGATATCTTCTGCTAATGGGCCATTAAGGCTCCCCAATGACATGACACATTCCATCATCCCATTGTGAGATGCTCCACCCAGTGCGGGGGGGAGCCAACCATTCCTACCTAGATAAAAACTGAGATGTAGGAACACGAGGTATCTGGCTCCACTGGATTCCCAGAGGAAGACTGGACCCTTCTCACCATCATTGGACCCTTTTTCTCTCAGGATCATCTCTGCTCCAACAGCACCACATCTGCCACTCCAGGAGGATTCACTTTTGGACTGCTTCCAACACCCTGACCAACAGGGTGTCAGGTTGTATCTCTGACACTGTCAGGGTTTCTAGGATTGTTGTTTGCTTGTTTTGAGGTTTTTTTACTACTACATTTGTATTATTAATATTCCTAGTAAAGAACTGTTATTCCTATTCCCAAATCTTTGCCTGAGAGCCCTTAATTGCAAAATTATAATAATTTGGAGGGGTGAGGGTTTACATTCTCCATTCCAAGGCAAACTCCAGCTTTCTCTGGCGGATACCTGTCTTTCCAAACCAAGACAGCCCAATAGTGACATGTAATTATAATTACCTTGTTGCATCAGTGAGCTGCAGATTTCCCTCATCTGTGTAGCATTTCCATATGTACCTTGGCACACCTGCTCTGTGGTGCACACGCCTGCTTTGTGATGCTTATGGTTTCAGCATTTCAGTATAAAGGCTCTTAAATCTCAAAGATGTTTGATTTATTTCAGGTGAAATGGTATTTGTTCTGTATCTTGCCACATGTTATATGTTGGAATGCAAAAGGCAATTAAGAGGAAGGAGAAAACACTTGTGAGGAGGCAAATAAATAACCTGTTAAGTTTTTCAGGGCACAAATTTGTGTGAGATCAGCTGTGTGGTTAGTCACTCATAGCTGAATCATAGGAGATCCAGAAGAAAGGACTCTAAGCACCTTGTTCAGCTATAATTTACATACATTTACCTATTTTCAACATAATTATTTCTTACAATTAGCCTGTGAGTTAGACCTTCTGATACAGCTGGATTCCTGGAGTCGTATCGGAGGTATTGTGAAATGGAATATAACTATGTGTCAGTAAGTGGGTGTGATTCTAAGGGAGACTCACTGAAGCTAAATGAGTAATTCAGGCTGAGAAAGTTGGAGCAAGGGTGATGTGCATCCAAAATGCTCCAAAAAGAGATTTTTTGCAATTTCCAGTCACTTTTGCCTGTAGCAGACCATGGTATGCACAGGATATTTTTGTCTGTATGTTAGGTGAAATACTGTTCTGCCTCTAAAAGCTAAGCTTCAAACTGCATTGGAGTACCAAATACAAAACCATCCATTTGATGAAATATTACAGAAGAGACAAACTCAAATTGAAACCCAAGAGCTGATCAATAAAGGTTTTAAAAATATATTTTTTCTACAGAGTACATGGAACTGACTGGAAAGAATGGAAAAAATGTTTGAAAAACAGAGAATAGTTTCAGTAAATTAGTATTCAAACTCTGAAAATTCTCATAACCTATGCTAAACTGGATTAACATATACATATAAAACAATGAGAATCATTATATTTGAGACAAAGTGTTTTCTGGACGAAAAGAATTCTGTAATTCCGTCATTTTGGAATCCCTCCACAATACAGTATAATCCTGTAAAAGGATTATGTTACAGTACGAGATGCATAATTTCCTCATTGTATTTGGTCATAGAACAGATCTTTCCTTAGGTCTAATTACAGTATTTCTTTAAGTATGCACATATATACATATATTGAGGATCTAAAAGGTGTTGATTTTGGTAGTAAGTGAATCAAACAGTGATTAGGGTGTCAATAACGAACAAATAAAAGATTAAAAAAAAGAGTTTTAGGTATTTTGTAATTTATGATGTGTTCCAAAAAGAATTATAATTGTCTTTTCTGTCGATAATGTTTTAATCTAGATGAAGAGCCATTACATCAGGAGGCCTCACTAAAAAGTCTGTTTCCAGAAAAAAAAAAAAATATTAGAGGATTATTTTTTTAATTAGAAAAGCCAAATTTCAAAGCCTCAGAAACTTTGGGAGTAAAATTAACTGTGATTTTCATGGCTTATGCAAATAGAATTAACAATTACTTAGCTCTTTGGTATTAACTGCACCTAGATAATCAAACAAAAATATATTTATGCAGAATTTTCACTTACTATTTTTGTATCAGGTTTGCTGATTGCCTTTTCACTAGTTAGGGCACAACACTGCTTTACTCCATGGTACTTACATTGCTAGAATATGGTGCGTGTTGGACAAACAAATTGCCTCCACAAAATGCTGGAAATGTTAAGCTTGTGGTCCATATACATTTGGTACATTATTTGCAGAGCAAAAACTGAAATTCATATCAATATTGGAAAGTAGAATGTATTCACAGACTCAAGCTGTTTTCAGGTATGGAGAGATACTTGTGTGCGTCATTAATGGACTGGTGTAAACATGCATAACTGATCACAAAAAGTGTACATCACAATTTATAGGGAAGTTCTCAGCCACTTCACTGTTCTTATGCTAGGAAGCATTAATGTTGAGAAGGTAATGATGACTACGACCCAACATTTAATTGAACTATGCTGTAACTTAAAGTATCACAAACCAAGAACAAATGATCAATCCTCCGCCATGGCAGCTGGAAACAAGCCAAGAATCCATGAAGGAAAATTTATGATTTTGATGGGTGACAAATAATTAACATTTGTTCTGTAGACAATTAGCAACCATGAAGAGACGTTTGTCAGAAAGAAATATTCTGTGTCCAGGAAGCTGTTGCTAGGATCTTTGGATCCTACAAATCAGATAGGCAGTGTTGACTGTTTGTTGAGGAATGTCTCTTTATTCTGCCTTGATGCTTGCTAAACTGCCTCAGGACAGATAGGAAAGTTAATTGATGAATTTGATATTAATCTGAGTTTGTTTTAAGGAGATCAGGAATCCCCAGCTAACAGGAATGACAAGACTTCAAGGAAGAGTGAGTGGCTGATTAACCATAATTTGAGTCATGGTGTCAAAGCACTCACAAGGGTTTTGAGTAGATACTAAGAAAAGAAGATATTCATTTGACTTCAGTTGCCGCTGACCACCGGTGACTGCTCTAGTGGTCACTCCAGTGCCATGACCTTCCCAGCGAGACCGTCCCGGAAAGGTGTCTCGGGCTTCTGAGAGGCACAGGCACCCGGTGGTGATATCAGCTCTTTTGTGAAGCTGCACAAGGCAGCTATCTCCGGCAGCTCTTTCTCTATCAGCTCTTTTGTGAAGCTGCACAAGGCAGCTCTAGCTCTTTTGTGAGGCTGCACGAGGCAGCTGGCTCCGGCAGCTCCCTCAGGCGACGCTGGAACAGAGCAGGAGGCAGGCGTCCAGTCTGGAAGATCTTTATTCAGCAGGAACCGGTGACTGAATGCAATTGACAGACTCAAGCAGTGAGATTATATAGGGTTCAGGATAGGCGGGGCTAGCAACTTGGACCAATCACGGGGAGGATTGAGAAAACAGCCAATCGGGGAGAGGATCCAAAACGCACCAATGAGGGAAGGGGAAAAACCAGGAAGTGGGGAAACAACCAATGCCAGGTAACATATTAACATAGAGCCTTCAGGGCTGATGGGGTGAAACATTTTGCTCTCCCTAACTTGAGAAACAGTCTCCCTGGGAGACTTCCCTGTGGGGAGTTCTGCCATTGTGAATCTAGCTTATATGCTGTGCTCTCTCCATGGCAGGGCAAGTGCCCTTGTGGTGACCTCAGGAGTTACCACATTCAGTGAGGCCAAACTTGTACACCATGGTGCTACCTAAACGGAGACAGTCATATTTGTTTTGAGTGGTATTTGGCTATTTCTGCATTCTTGTGTAAAACGTTCTGTAATATTTCTTTCAACCACACATAAGGCTTGTCTGCAGAAACTAAAATTTCTCTATGGAACAGTAGCCATAATTCTAATCATAGATTTATCTTTTGGATTTGGCTTACTATTTACCAGTTAATTTCAGGTTCTTTTAAGAAGAGAGTGAAATGTTATTACCTTTATCAGTCTCTGTTCTTCCATCAGTGATTATGCCGCAACTCATTTGGTGATTCATTCTCACTGTTATTTTTCCTTACCTTTTTCTGAATCGTATTTTTTCTTTAGGGCAGAGAGTTAAGGCAAAGTAATCATAAGATAAAATAAACACTTTTCTCTCCCATCTTCTTTCAGTAGAGATTAAAAAATCTGCGTTGGCTGACAGAATGGATTTTTCATTGAGTACAATATGCTATTTCTTGAGACTACATTTATACGTAGAATATTTTTATGCTGTCAGAGTAATGATGACAACTGCAAGCAAGCCTCAGAACTTTTCAACAAAAGGAATACATTTAATGAGTTTACTCTCATAGAAATATACAAAATAGTCCAATAAACTTCCTAATATGCACATTTGAGCCAATATACTATTCCTCTAAGTGCTCCTCAGATTTTAAATGTAAACTTTTCCATATTTAAATTAATAAAAGAGAAATACTTTGCTTAGATATATATTTTATTATAATAATAACAATTTTCTATTGTACATTCACGTGAAAGATGTTAGCCCACATTCCAGTTTTTTTTGCAAGAAACAGTTCTAACTTCTACCATCTATCAGCAAAAGCTTCCTGGAAACCTAACACACTCAAGGTACAAATTAGAAAACAAAATCCATTAATTTATTATAGACTCACTTTTAGATCCAGATCCTCAAATAAACTGGGAGTCTCAGAGTTGCATCAGTTTATAGCAGCGATAGATACAGCCATACAATAAGACAAAGGGAAAATTGTACATTTGAATGGAGTAATCAACTCTGTAAAGAGATGACAGATCTAGATAACTCATTGTTCCTAAGAAGAAAACCTAAGTGTCATTGATTCCAGTCCCATCATAAATACAAAATTACATCCTATTTCTGATAAAGGTGACGCCTTCCTTTTCCCTCTGATTAGTAGAATAGCCAATACAATACATTGGAAATATATTCTACGTAGCTTTGCTAGAACTTCAGGGGAGATTGCACCCAGGTTCTGACACTGCACAGCAGAAAAGATATGGTCTAATGATAAAACCATGGGACAGACCATTTTCTTTCTGTTTTGAAAGAGATGGTGTATGAGGAGAGACTATGGGCCTTGTTCAGATGTAGAATAGAAGTTCTGAAGGTGATACAGAAACTACACTTAAATATGCAAAAGATAACTGTGAAGGGACAGAAAATAAGTTCCTGACCACATGAAATGAGAATGAGCAGAAGATTCACACTAAGCAAATAATAATCAGACAAGATACTAAGAGAAATGTCCAATAATATAGGTGGTGAGGCACCCAAATGGATTGCTGGACAGGGCCATGGAGTCTGCATTGTTGGAAGGCTTAAGAATGACAATCATATCATAAACTGAAAATAAATAAAAATTGTATTCTATTTTCCTTTGTATACATGCACTGATGCCATACTGGGGAAATATTTAGTTTGACTAAATAAAATTTTTATGGTCCTTCCAATCAACATTTTTTGGTTATACTGAAATATATCATTGGAATGACAAGAAATAAGAAGCAAGGGAATTTTTTATTCCTATCTGTCCACAAAGTCTTGCAGATTTTTAAGGAAACATAATCTTGTGAAGTATTAGGTTATAGTAGTAATGGCATATGATGCAGAATGTTTAATAGCAAGGATTTTTCAAAGAACCTGTCAACAATTTTTTGCCTGTAGAACAGAAGAAGAAAAAAGGTGAAAGTCCCAATTAAGTGACTTCAACTCAAGATTTTAGAACAGATTCTGAAGGGAAGCTCAGTGAAGGATGTGGTGATAAGAGGAAAATTGGATAAACTGAAACAAAGGTCTGTTGCAGGTAGACTTTCTCAGAACAAGTTCAATGACTACAAATTTACTGAACCTAATATATCTGTAGTCTACCTATGAAAGTATCTGATATGGTGATCTTGGACAGAATATTTCAGGTGAATTAGGTATAGAAGAAAAGTACGATGAATTCAGTTTGCCCACCACTTTATTGATTATATTGGCGTAGGATTTATCAGTCTTTTAACTCTCCTCTGCCAAAAAACAAAACAAGGATGAATGCTGAGTCTAGGTGTGCTACACTGGGTAAGAATGAAAAAAAAACCTTATGTCCTGTTTATTAAAAAACAAAAAAAGAAAATTATGTTTGAAACCAGTTTATGAAAGATTTTACAACAAGATCCTGTTGAAGATCACACCAACTCGTTCAAGAGCTGCGTTTTCAAAACAGATAAACAGAATAAAATTTCATCCAGTCCAGTTCCCAAAAATTTAAAGCTAGAGGGGTTCTTTATTCAATAAATCGTCTGTGTGGGACAAGTAAGCAAAACCCAATTACAACAAAATGTTCCATCTAGGTTTTTTGTAATAACTGAGAAATCCATTTATTGGAGGGAGACCTTGCTCTGTGCAGACCTTACGTTTATTTTCCTGGACAGAGCAAAGCCATTCCACCTCTCCCAGACATTCCATATCATCAGGTGGGAGAGGCTCAGGAAGAGACCTAAATTTATCAATCTTCCACTCCAGGGACCAACAACAGTCACAGAGATGGATCTCAGAGACTCCAGGGCCGTTAGAAGTTTCTTTGTCTGAACCAAAGTGGACATATCATGGCTGGGATAAAGACAAATCAGAAACCTTTCAGAAGCTATAGCATTGGGATGGGGAAAAGAAACAAACCTATTGCTGTAAATTCATGCTTATCAAAGAGACAAGAGTGGGGGATGATAGATATAGGAGAGTAGGGACAAGCCATTTTCAGAAACACACTCTATAATAATGCATTTCATTTCCAATGGCTGTAGATAGAATGGAATAAATATTGTACCTGTTAATGAGCACATCCAAGGGTCACAGTCCTGGAGAGTTTGTTTTGGCTGGTTTAGTATATGACTGAATATAATTTCTAGTTCTGTTTTATTTTTGGTCAGAAAAAGGATCTTATAAAAGCCAATCAAATGTTTAGCTCTAATGTGCTGCCAAGTGGACTATAAACTCCTCAGTTAGCACTTCATATAGCATACACATACTTTACCACATTTCACAGAGTAAGGCAAATAAAAATTGCTTGATTTACAAATTTGCACTCAGGCTCAAATACAGTGTATATTAAATCATATACATCCTGTGCAGTTTTCTATTAAGCAAATAAGAGAAAAGAAAAGCTAAAGAGAAAATGAAGACTGGAATTTAATTCCACTATTCATCACATTTCCACTTTTTTTTAATATTAGAATGTTAGAAGCAAGCCTTGACAAGCTCCCCAAACACTCATGCTGATCCTATTTTATACTTTTCTTTTTATTAATCTTCCTCTTAGCAGTGGTAACTGAAATTGTCACATTTCAATTCTGAAAAATATTGCAATATTTAAACAATATTACTGGATTTTGTTGCCATATTACTAGGAATTTTCACCAATCACATAAAATTTTAGTTGTGATAAATGTAACGTAAGAGTTTATCAAAGAGAGAATGAATTAATCATCCTTTTCTTCTTTTTATTTCCCATGTTGAGATTGTGACCAAATCACCAAAGATGTTTTAAAGTCCATGTTTTCCTCTGGAAAACAAAACCAATTGTTCTTCCTGAAGGCTGTGAGCCTGTGTGCCCTCTGGAGGATATTCAGCTCTTCAGATTGAGCTGCCATGAATGCAGGCCCTGCCATGGCTCTTTTGCCCCTTTACTGCCTGGGCAGAATGCTGAGCAGATGCTTCAAAACATGCTTTCATTTCTAAGCTCTACATACACCATTCCTGTCTGTAACCCTTAGCTATCTCCCATTTCCTTTTCTACAGTCTTCTCCATCAGCTTCAACTCTTTCTGTTTCACAGGTATCTCCTTGCTTTAATCCATGATGCCTTTTCTACTCTGACCACCTCATTTACCAGTTAGATTTTGATCTCACCTAATACTCACTTATGTTTGAAGATCCAGCTATGATTAATCCAGTTAATCATAGAATTTTCCAACAAAATAGAAAAGAGGTCAGTTGAAGCCATCCCTTGTTATGTTTTTACTCTCATTTGTTTATGCAGAATTAGAACACTTCTGATTTGCATGCTATTTTGTGCAGCCAATGTCTTTCCAGAACAAGACAGACTTACTATAGGTCAATTGACAAAGAGCATCTCTAGGAAGAATATTCCAGAGAATCAAGCTGTCTTAAAATAGAGGGGTTTTTTGGCACAATTCCTGGGTCACTCTTGTTAAAATCCAGGGTGTGACTCACAGCTGGCAGAACACATTAAGGCTCTTATGTTCCTGAAAGCGATCTGAGAAGCCAGACAAAGTTATCCTGTATTTTCTTTCACATTTAGGAAGAAATAATTAAAATTAGATTTGGACTGTACAGATGTCTCAGAGAGAAAAGTACTGACGCTGTTTAAAGACATTTGTTGTCTTACTATTTGCCAAAATGGTCACTAAAACCACATGCAAACCTACCATCTGATTCACTTTTGGAATTCATATTCTGAAAATCTGCAATCTACAACTGTGTTTTATTTGTCAAAAAATCTGAATGACATATTAAAAAAAAAAAAAGTAGACTTCAACACATATTTCAGTAATGCTTGTATCAGAATGGCTTTAAAATCAGAATGTGCTATGACATTAGCTTTAGAAAAAGACACACAGTAATTTAATTTTAAAACTGAAATGCTTGGGGACTGAGGTTAATAAGGAGCAAGTATTATGCATGAACTTTTTTATATTCATACTTAATATTCATTATCAGTATGGGTAGAAAGCATTTTAAAACATTCTAATTTTTTAAATATTCAAATTCATAATGAGCTGTATAAAATGCATCCCTTTATACAATTAATAGTTTAATTCCCATTGACACAGTAGACCTTTCCAATCATATCCATTTTTAAATACTCAGACTAAGATGAGAGATTTATGCAGGTCAGTCTGTCATATGCATCTGGAATAAAAATCTGTAATCATGTACTTTTGTAGATTAAGGAAGATGGAAACACTATATGCCAAAAACTAGGCAAGAATCTTTGGTACACCTCTGTTAACCTCTCAAATCCCTTTTATCTTTTAAAGTAATATAAGAAAATATGTAGTTTTTAAGAAAATTCCTGAATTTCCACCTCTTTTACCTCTCTCATCTTTCTCTAGATTTAAAAGGCAACAGTTTGCAATATGCCAGTTTCATATCATCACACAAAACCATATTGGATCCTTTCCATATTCCTAATGGAATTTTTTCTTTTCCTTTTTCCTTTCTAAACTGCTGGTCTAGCTAGAGACTTTTCATCCATTCAAATATGACAGATCTGAAAAAAAGAATTTCTAGTTTCTTAATCTCTATCTGTATAACTGTGCAGTTTATCACATGTATACTGTTATTGACTGTATTTATACAGAAGCTATACTAAGCTTTCTATTTTCTGTTGAGTGAAATTTGACTTTCTGAGAGAATAAGTACAGTCACTCTTTAAGACTCTTCTTCAACATTCCTTTTGTCAGAGGAGTTGATCATTTCAAAGAAGATTTGAAATAGTTCTTCTGTCTCCTACAGGCTAGCATTTTGGAAACAACAATGTACTGCATGGTTTGCCTTGGATTGTTTGACAGCACAGTAGGCTCTGAGTGTTCAGTGTTCATACTTTTATGCAGGAACAGAAAATATCAAGGGTTGGTTCTAAATTTATCTTGGCAGCGAGGTTTTCCCTAGCAGCGATGACTTCTTAAGTAAAATTGAAAGGGTTATTTTTGTTTTTCAAATGCCATTGTTTCTTCAGCACCAGCTTGCCAGTGATTTTTTTTATTTTCCTTTAGTGTTCTATGTGTTGGAAACAAGGTAAGTTCAAACTGAATGTTCTCAAGGAGATAAATTCCAGTTTGTGATATGAAGGTCTCTTTGGAGACTTAGGGAGTGCTAATTGTAGTCGTGTGCAATGTTCTTTGAAAAAAGCACTCACATAGAACTCTAATAATGATTTCATGCTACCCACAGCATTAGTCAAATGTTTCAAAAATGAAATAGAAACAAAATAACTGCAAAATAGGAAAATTATTGAAGGTTTAAAACACTTAGAAAAAACATTCTGTCCTCTGAATCATCTTGAAACAGCTTTGTTTTTACAGATAGAATCAGTTCAATGTAGAGAGCAAGAGGAGTACCTACATGACTGGGAAGATCAGGATTTGGTCCCATATAAAAGTTCTTTGATGAAAAAACTAAAGGCTTTTTTCCAACATTAATAGCAAACATTATAAACTTGCAACTGTACATGCACATTTTTTAACAAGAAGCTTACGTTGATTGAGTCAAGATGTTAAAAGACATGAAAGAATTGACATGGCAGGGGAAAAGAGTTTGTGAGTATAAACACAGAATTATAATGATGTTAAAAGTTAATGATGAAACATCTGATCCTTTTAATGAATGACCCGTGAAAATCCTTCCACCTGCAGTGACCTGTGGAACCCTTTGTGTTATGTAGTATTAATGAATACATGCAGGCTACATATCAGAGGAAGGACACTAAATTCACAAAAAAAAAAGCTGAATAAAGAAGTACATAATATTTTCAGGTCTCAGCACAGTTTCTCTAGGGATTATTACTTTTCTCTATATGGTACTGCACTGTAAGCATAACCTAAATGCCTGGCAACAGGAGTACAAATTGATTGACTTAATCTTAATGTTATGCTGCTGAAATCATTGTTATAATGGGAAAAAAGTACTTTCCCTAATTTTAGGGAGAATGAAAGAAGAAACAGTCAAACATTTTATGTCTGTAGTTAAACTTCTAAATTCATATTTAGCCACTTGAATTCTAATGCCTTTATTTTTAAAAATTCTGAGTACCAGCTCCTCAGTGGGCATCACTGAAACCACTTGATTGACATCTCTGGAAATCAAGCCCTCTATATAAATGCCAGGAGCACACCAGTTTCCCAAGAGTATATACAAGATATAAGGGTAGTTATTTGATATCTGAAGCTTGTGACTAAGCTTGAGCTCAGAGACTCATGATCAGAATACTCAGTGCCAGACTGTAATTACATTCAGGTTTGGATCATGCTGTAGAACATCTGAGCTGATAGCACCATCAGGTCATGATGTGGATGGGAAAAACTACTGTCCTGTCCTAGCCACACTTCCCTCCCAGCAAAAAAATACTTGTTTGTCTTGTGGTGGTGATATCATCTGGTCCAGATGAGTCACCAAGCAGGGTCCTTCTTAAGGCATCTTAGGTCACATGAAGCAAGAGAAAGTAATGTAAAACAAAAGCCTGTCCAGGCTGACATATTGCTGTCAGTGCAGATGAATGGAGAGGTGATAGAGATCACTGCTTCAGCAGACTTCAGTCCACTCCTTGACTCAAGCAATTTATGGCTGTATTGACATAACCTGGCAGTTCATTTAAGGTCCTTGTGATGGTTTAATCACGTTCTATATTTTATTTGACTGGAAGAATATGAAGCAAACCAGGCCCATCTTTAAATTACAAAAATAGTTTATTAATACACACAAAAACAACAAGAAATGGGAAAGAAGACAACAACAACAACAAATGAAAACTTCTAAAACATCTTTCTTTCTCTTTCTAAGTTTTTTACCTTTCTTCACTCAACATAAAAAGACATGACTTGCAACTTTAGCCAGTTTTACCATTTTTAAGATAATCTTTCATTAATTTCTTAAGATGGGAGTCTTTTCTGGGTTTAATAGAAACCTTGTCTTAAGAGAACTTATCCTTACCCAGTTCACAATTTCAATACTGAAAACATGGGCCTTGTACACAATAAAAATGCAAATTAGGGTGTCCTTTTAAAGGTATCTTACTCTAAGTTTCCAAGGCAAAGGGTTTTTCTTCACTAAATCAATTTCACTCAGTCCATCACACAATACCTTTGCTTAAAAGAAATCTACACATGAAATAATCACCTCCCTAGAATGCATATTTTTCACAGTTCAAAAGAATAGTTCAATTCAGTTTCTATATTACCCGGAAAAAGTCTAGCTTGAATTGCTACTCCTCTTCTTCTTTCTTAAAGTCCTTTTCACTCTTCTCTTACTGACTGTAGCTTTATGTCGTGTCTTTCTATAGTTCTTTCGCTATAACTGTTCTTCTTCCGAAGAAAGATGATGTTTAGAAAGGTCCATCTGCTAACAACGAAGGGTTACACTTCTCGGGCTGCCGGGCTGTCCACGTGGCTTTGCGGCGGGAAACTGAGTCGTCTTCGGCTTGAAAAGAATAGGAGCACTCCGTCCGAGCTCTCTCCCTCTCTCTCCATGCTGTCCGCCTCTCCGCGGGGCAGCGGCTCTCAGCATTGCAGCCCGGCCCGGCCCGCCGCAGCCCCCCCCCCGGGGTGGGGGGGCACCGAGGCCGGCCCGGCCCCGGCTCCGGCAACATCGGGGGCTCGGCTCGCCGCAGCCGCCCGGGTTGGGGGGGGCACCGAGGCTGGCCCGGCCCGGCCGCAGTGGCCCCAGCCCGGCCCGGCTCGGCCACAGGGCCCCGGCCCAGCCTGGCCCGGCCGGGCCGCAGCCGCCCGGGGTGGGGGGGGGGCACCGAGGCCGGCCGGCCCCGGCGGCCCTCCGTCCTTAGTCTGCCACACTAACGACGAAGAGACCGCTCCTCCCCCCCCCAGCCTTTTTAAGCATTTCGCCAAAAGTCGCAGCTTGTCTTCTACTGGATAAATTGCTTGTCAATCAAAAAAGCTGACCCCGATTGGAACAAAATCAGGCCCCTCTTAGCCCATGACAATATCCGCCTCTCGACTTTCGGCGAAATGCCCAAACTTATTATTAAAATTACATACAACTTTCATATACTAAAATAAACCATTCTACATTATGATAATTTACTATAATTTTACTTAACATATCAACTCTTGCTTTGCTTCTAAACTCTCCCAGTCAATTTATCAAATTTTCTTTTCTTGGCTAGCTTGTTAAATTAATGTGATAGGTTTTGGTTCGAATTTCCCGGCCAACGCACCAATTATGTGATGGTTTAATCACGTTCTATATTTTATTTGACTGGAAGAATATGAAGCAAACCAGGCCCATCTTTAAATTACAAAAATAGTTTATTAATACACACAAAAACAACAAGAAATGGGAAAGAAGACAACAACAACAACAAATGAAAACTTCTAAAACATCTTTCTTTCTCTTTCTAAGTTTTTTACCTTTCTTCACTCAACATAAAAAGACATGACTTGCAACTTTAGCCAGTTTTACCATTTTTAAGATAATCTTTCATTAATTTCTTAAGATGGGAGTCTTTTCTGGGTTTAATAGAAACCTTGTCTTAAGAGAACTTATCCTTACCCAGTTCACAATTTCAATACTGAAAACATGGGCCTTGTACACAATAAAAATGCAAATTAGGGTGTCCTTTTAAAGGTATCTTACTCTAAGTTTCCAAGGCAAAGGGTTTTTCTTCACTAAATCAATTTCACTCAGTCCATCACACAATACCTTTGCTTAAAAGAAATCTACACATGAAATAATCACCTCCCTAGAATGCATATTTTTCACAGTTCAAAAGAATAGTTCAATTCAGTTTCTATATTACCCGGAAAAAGTCTAGCTTGAATTGCTACTCCTCTTCTTCTTTCTTAAAGTCCTTTTCACTCTTCTCTTACTGACTGTAGCTTTATGTCGTGTCTTTCTATAGTTCTTTCGCTATAACTGTTCTTCTTCCGAAGAAAGATGATGTTTAGAAAGGTCCATCTGCTAACAACGAAGGGTTACACTTCTCGGGCTGCCGGGCTGTCCACGTGGCTTTGCGGCGGGAAACTGAGTCGTCTTCGGCTTGAAAAGAATAGGAGCACTCCGTCCGAGCTCTCTCCCTCTCTCTCCATGCTGTCCGCCTCTCCGCGGGGCAGCGGCTCTCAGCATTGCAGCCCGGCCCGGCCCGCCGCAGCCCCCCCCCCCGGGGTGGGGGGGCACCGAGGCCGGCCCGGCCCCGGCTCCGGCAACATCGGGGGCTCGGCTCGCCGCAGCCGCCCGGGTTGGGGGGGGCACCGAGGCTGGCCCGGCCCGGCCGCAGTGGCCCCAGCCCGGCCCGGCTCGGCCACAGGGCCCCGGCCCAGCCTGGCCCGGCCGGGCCGCAGCCGCCTGGGGTGGGGGGGGGGCACCGAGGCCGGCCGGCCCCGGCGGCCCTCCGTCCTTAGTCTGCCACACTAACGACGAAGAGACCGCTCCTCCCCCCCCCAGCCTTTTTAAGCATTTCGCCAAAAGTCGCAGCTTGTCTTCTACTGGATAAATTGCTTGTCAATCAAAAAAGCTGACCCCGATTGGAACAAAATCAGGCCCCTCTTAGCCCATGACAGTCCTGCATTTGGAATGTCACTTTTCAGTTTAACTCCTGATTTTAATTGTGGTTTGGTAGGTCAGACTAGTGAGGGCAAGAAATATGTGTCAGATTCTCAGAAGTAAACCTGATTTAAATAATCACCTTTAATGGTCATTGTCTTATGTTACTACAGTAGGCAAAACAAAAGTCTAGACTTAGAAATAGACAAACTGAATAACGTTTTCCACTTTTTGTGCATACCAATCATGAATGCAACCTGAGTAACAATAAAAAAAAATTAATAATAATGTCTGGTTTAGGTGGGGAAAATTATTCCTGTGTTGGTATTCTTAAAACATCCAGCTACAGGATTGATTTTAATCCCTTTAAATAAACCAGAAAAAAGTACTTATGTAATCCTTCAAGCAGAAGGAAAAAGGATATATTCTGTTTATAACACACTAAGTAGGCAGATGTCTCTAAAGTAGATTCCACTTCAATGCAAGACTGTGATACCAATTAGAAAGCATATGCCATATTGCCTTGACATCCTGTTACTAAACCCTGATGAAAATTTATGATCATAAGTGAAATATGTAAAGTAGGACTGAAAATAATCTTTCAAATTAAAACTGTTAAAATATATACTGTGCAGAATGTATACCAGGTGTTCTGCAATGCAGGCTGCAGGGAGGTATTTCTGTGGGGGTTTGTGGAGTACAGCAGTAGATTTGAATGCTGCCTCAAGTACTGAGATACATCAGCTTCCATATTTTTTCCTGTGAAGACTAACACCAATAGCAGGTGACCAGTCAAGCTACAGTAAAGACACTGACAGGTGTAGTGGAGTTTGACAGCAAAGCTATGGTTGTACCATGGTAAGGAAAGTGATTTGGAACCAGAACCTCACAACTAGCTTTGAGTTCAGGCATTCTTTGTAGCACCCACTGGTGATCTGTGGTTATCCAAATTGCTGTGATGCTGCAGCTTTCTTCCTGCTCCTATCAAAGGTGTGAGCCGTGGGGACCCAAGGCTGCTCAGGGCATATGGTCACCCTGTGTCTGATACTGGCATGGATAGCAATTTGGCATGTACTGGAACCTTGCAGCTGGGACTGTGTTTTAGTGTCCCAATTTAATGTATACAAAAAGGCTGCCATTAAACTTCTGACGTTCCCAGGAATGGGACGATTACACTGTATGCTGTATTGTAACTGCTAATCTTTGGATGTGATGCAGGGCTCATTGGGCCCAACCTGCAGTCTCATGTTCCCTATTATGCTGTTTTGATTAACAATGGGGGTATTATTTCTGTATTTTCCTTTGTTTACTAAGCTCTCAAATTCATATTCTAAGACCAAAAATGTTTATCAGAACTACTCTAATGCATATCATAACATGGACCATCAAATTTTGGAGATTTTTCCTTCACTGAGAGCAAAAACTGATGTATTTAGAAGGGCTAAGAGTCTGAGCTGAAGACAGTCTGTCTTAGTTTTGAAAGGTGACTGCCAGGGAAAGCTGGAGTCTCCCTTGGAATGGAGAATGTAAACCCCTCACCCCCTCCAAATTATTATAATTTTGCAATTAAGGGCTCTCAGGCAAAGATTTGGGAATAGGAATAACAGTTCTTTACTAGGAATATTAACAATACAAATGTAGTAGTAAAACAAACAAACAAGCAAACAACAATCCTAGAAACCCTGACAGAGTCAGAGATACAACCTGACACCCTGTTGGTCAGGGTGTTGGAAGCAGTCCAAAAGTGAGTCTTCCTGGAGTGGCAGATGTGGTTCTGTTGAAGCAGAGATGATCCTGAGAGAAAAAGGGTCCAGTGATGATGAGAAGGGTCCAGACTTCCTCCAGGAATCCAGTGGAGCCAGATACCTCGTGTTCCTATATCTCAGTTTTTATCTAGGTAGGAATGGTTGGCTCCCCCCACTGGGTGGAGCATCTCACAATGGGATGATGGAATGTGTCACGTCATTGGGGAGCCTTAATGGCCCATTAGCAGAAGATATCCCCCTGGAGGGAGGACGGGTGGTGAAAGAGATAAGGAACACTGCCGCACCTGGTTTTAACAGTTGGCATTATCAGAAGGCATCTGCCCCCCCCCACCCCCCCAAAATTACAAGAGATAAAGAAAAAAACATCCCCCCAACTGCTTTCAACAGATGAAATAGAATACACATTTTTGGTTCCATAACCCAATATACAGTCAAAGACAGAAAATCCATCTCATATGTTCTAATGTTTATTCATATTCAGTCATAAGGAAAATAATGCTATTCCATTTTCAGCATGTTTCATTAAATCCCAACCATCTTTGTCGTTGTCTTTAAACACTGAAGGATTAATGCCTTATCCATCAAAGCTAAGTATATGTTATGATCAAATCAACACATAGTCTTAATTTTAATATTTTAATTAGGTAGAACACATAAACCTACATTTATTTAGCCATTAACATGTTCTTATGGCTTTTTCATGCACCACCTCCTTTTTCCATTTCATTTTTTCAATTACGCCTTTTTGAAGTACATATATACAGGAAGTGGTCTTCGTATTTTAGTATCTCTTTGAACAAGGCTAAATTCAGAGATTTATCACATTCATTTTTAAATCAGCATTGCTCAATTTATGTTCTTCTGTCACTGCTAGCCACTCCTAGTTCAGTTCAGTGTGTTTCTCCACTTTCAGGAATCAGTTGGACTACGTATTAATCCATTTACCTGAATTTTGCTGGTCTTGTATGTGATTTTTTTTTTCTTAAATTAAGATATCATGGAGCAGTAAGCTAAATGCACTAAACAGAATGTTGTTGATGTATTAAGTGTTTCTGTCCTTTCATGTTTTTTATTAATATTATTCTTTATTAGCTTCTCAGTTAATCCACTTTGTATTGCTACTGTAATAACCAATTTATAACCAACTCTGTAAGTCCACTTTAAGTGTTTGCAATGGGAAGAAAATTTTCAGTCTACTAGGAATTGTGGTGAGAACTTCTTTCCCTTCCTTTCTTCTTCCCCTCTTTCTGCTCTCTGCAATTCCAAACAAAATTTTGAGAGTTATTGAGATAAATATTTCATAATTGTCCTGATTTCAGGCAAGGACAGGGTTAATTTTTCACAGTAGGCATGAGGGGACAGAGCCTGGAACTGTGTGGGCATGGCCAAGGTATTGTGTTATTCCATGATATCTTCCATAATGGCCAAGGGTGGGAAAAAGGGACTCTCTCTTGCTTCCTAGAAGGGAGGTTGTTCCTCTTCTGTTGAGCAAGTGTGGTGAGCAGCTGGGGAAAAAAACAGGGGCATGGAGAGTCCAGGCACCATTGCTCATTGCCTTGGGGCCACACCAGGTCGGGTCAAGTGGTGAGCAATTTCTGCATGTAAATAACCCTCTTTTTGTATACTTTTGTTTTTAATATTGCTGCTGTTCATTTTCATATCTCATGGCTGTTTCCAGTAATTTTTTCTCATCTCAGTCCCTAATCTCTGCCTTTTCTCTTTCTCAACAGAGGGGAGCAGGAGTTCTGGTCCTAAACCACGACAATTGTTAGCTTTCAAAAATCTCAATTTACCACGTAAAATAAAGAGAGCATGTAAGAACTTCAAACATATTCATGCATCCCAGAAAACATCTTGGTTTTTATGAATCATACCAAGTGATTGAATTTCTCATCTTTACCAGATGAAAACGTAAATTCTCACTCTTTCAACACACTGAAGTATTCATTGAATTAATTTTCCTTTTCATCATTATTACAAATTTTATCCCATCTGTCTTATAATTAGGACATGAAAATTGTAGCTTTTATTACATCTATAATATGTTTGAACTAATGAATCCTGCAAGAAAACATACTCCTGATGCCTTTGTTTCCTTTTCAATTTCCCCAAACTATTTTGTTCTCATTTATAGTCTCTTTCTTCCTCCCAACACTTCACATTTCCTGTACTTATATTGTTGTTATTGCTTTTTCCTTTTTTTTTCACCAAGTTCTTGTTAAATACACTAATTTCAAACAATTTTCTGTGATTTTTCATAGTTTTCTCCTTAATTATAGTAAAATTCTTTGGTATTCATGAAAAGACATAGCAAAACAAGTTTTTTCTATACAATTTTTTTTCCTTTACTGTTGACTTGAACAAGAAATGTACATAAATTGTTGTGTATGTTTAAAGAATTGTGGGTTGAGAAAGAGTTAATGGATTAAAGAGAAAGATCAGGAAAAAAACCCTAAAATACAGAAACAGCATGTTATTTCATGACAATTGCAATACAATCTAACCTTAGTCTGCATATACTGTCACTGCCCCCCATCATTCTGTGCTTACTTTCCCAAATCTCTTTAAGCCTCTTGATTTGGATATTAAAATCTATGGAGAATTTTTTTTTTTCTACAAATTGCATCAATCAATCAGGAGCTGCATGTTTTTGATAGATCCTGACCTCGTAATGGACATAAAAAAGAAATATGTTGCTTATAGCCAAACATTAAGATGCATTCTAAAAACATCATATTGATTGTATCCATTAATGAGAATAGTGAGTTATCCAAAAGCTATGCTATATATACTCTGCAAAAAAAAAAAAAAGTTACAGCAATCTTTGAAGGATTCTTGTGCCATCTGTAATCCTATTTGTAATATTTAACTGCATGTGATACAAATGAATATTTCTAAAGCATTATACATACTTGTCTTGGTTTGACAAGACAGGTGTCTGCCAGGGAAACTGGGGTTTCCCTTAGAATAGAGAATGCAAACTCCCCACCCCTGCCAAATTATAAATTTTCAATTAAGGGCTCTCAGGCAAAGATTTGGGAATAGGAATAACAGTTCTTTACTAGGAATATCAATAATACAAATGTGGTAGGAAACAAAACTACCCCACCAAACCAGCAAACAAACAACAACAATTTGGGAAAGCCCTGACAGAATCAGAGCTGCCACCTGGCACCCTGTTAGTCAGGGTGTTGGAAGCAGTCCAGAAGTGAGTCCTGGGATGACAGACGTGGCTCTGTTGGAGCAGGGACGATCCTGTAGCCAAAAAGGGTCTAGGAGTGATGAGGAGGGGTCCAGGGGTGAGGTGATGGTGAGATGGGGTCCGGCGATGATGAGATGGGGTCTGGCGAAGATGAGATGGGGTGCCGTCTTCCTCCCAGAAATCGGGGTGAAGCAAGTGAAGTCTGTCCCCGACCGGCTCAGTTTTCCCGGCAGCAATTGTAGACTCCCCCCACTGGGTGGGGCATCCCACAATAGGACCATGCATGCAAATGGGGCTCTGGGGGGAGCGGGTATAGTCCGGGGGTATAGTCTGTTGATGGCCCATTACCCAAAAGGCACCCGCCCCTCCCCCCCCGTCCCCCTCCTTCCAAAGTTACAAGAAATAAAGAACAATTCCCCAACTGCTTTCAGCAGATGAAAATAGAATACACATTTTTGATTCCATAACCCAGGACATTATCCACCCCTTATTCTATTATCATCTGCATCATACCTAAAGCAATGAACTACTAGCAGAATGAACCCCTACACTCAGTTCTTACTTAGGATTAGGTTTTCCTGGGGTACACAACTGGTTTTTCCATCTTTCTGCATTACCCACCAAGTGTAACCAGGTCCTTGAGCAAAAACAATCCCACGGATGGGTTCGCCTTTGCCTGAGGTGGGGTTAATCCAGACAGTCTTTCCTAAAATACCTCTCATGTGTACCACAGGGACTTTATCTCCATCTACTGTGTGCAAAGGGGTAGACTGGGCAGGACCAGCTCGATTGATGGAGCCTCGGGTGTTGACCATCCAGGTGGCTTTTGCTAAGTTCACTTCCCAGTTCTTAAAGGTCCCTCTGCCAAGTGCCTTCAGAGTGGTCTTAAGTAGTCCATTGCACCGTTCCACTTTCCCGGCAGCTGGTGCATGATAAGGGATGTGATAGATCCATTCAATGCCGTGTTCTTTAGCCCAGGTGTTTATAAGGCTGTTCTTGAAATGGGTCCCGTTGTCTGACTCGATTCTCTCAGGGGTGCCGTGTCTCCACAGGACTTGTCTTTCAAGGCCCAGGATGGTGTTCCGGGCGGTGGCATGAGGCACTGGGTAGGTCTCCAGCCACCCAGTGGTGGCTTCCACCATGGTCAGCACGTAGCGCTTGCCTTGGCGGGTTTGGGGCAGGGTGATGTAATCAATCTGCCAGGCCTCCCCATACTTATATTTGGACCACCGTCCACCGTACCAGAGGGGCTTCACCCGCTTGGCCTGCTTGATGGCAGCACACGTCTCACAGTCATGGATAACCTGAGAGATACTGTCCATGGTTAGATCCACCCCTCGGTCTCGTGCCCACTTATAGGTGGCATCTCTGCCCTGATGACCTGAGGCATCATGGGCCCACCGAGCTAGAAACAACTCTCCCTTATGTTGCCAATCCAAGTCTATCTTAGACACTTCTATCTTCGCGGCCTGATCTACCTGTTCGTTGTTCCGGTGCTCCTCATTAGCCCGACTCTTGGGAACATGGGCATCCACATGACGGACTTTCACAGGTAGTTTCCCTACTCTGGTGGCGATGTCCTTCCACTCATCAGCAGCCCAGATTGGTTTTCCCCTACGCTGCCAGCTGACCTTTTTCCACAGGGGCAACTGCTGCTGGCTGTGACTGTCCCTGTGTGTCAGCTGGAACCTGGACAGTTGTAATGTCTGCGGGTTCTATATCAGATTCTCTTTTGTCAGGGCAGGGCGAAGGTTTCTCACCAGCTGGGGAAATGTACTCTTTCAGCATCTGGTTCAACTCATGCATTTCTTTTATCAGAGCCTTCACCCAAACCGGGTGGTTTATGCCTGAGGCTGGCTGTGGGACAGGGGTGGGCTCTTGGGCAGCATCTTTATTCTTTGGGGTAGTTATCAGAGTGCTTACCCAGGCCAGTCTCCCTTTATCTCTGAATACCAAATAGAATAGGCCTATAAGCAGCACCAACCACTGTATGACGTCATTAGCATTCAGAGGGAAATTTAACCCTTGAAAAGCTGGTGGAGTAGACCCAAAAAACTGAGTGAAGGATTGGGAGAAAATTTCCCCAGGTGCCATTTCCTCACAATATGTACCATTATTAAAGTAACCCCAGAAACACAGAGTTAGTCTATGATAGCCCTGAATCCATGTGCCTGCTTTCCAAAGGAAGTTAAAAATCCACGAATCCCTCACCTTATTAACCCACAAAATAAACTGGATGCCAGCCACAGTAGCCTTGGTTATAGGGCCCATGTTTAGATAAGGGCCAGCAAATGGCAGAAATACAGCCACAACCACGTGCCAGCCAAACCAGGGAAAGCTGGACCACATGATTTTGAGCAGTAGACTTCTATCTAGTACACAAGAACTGTTATTCCTGTGTCTCAATGCCCTTGTGCCCCACACTTGGGCGCCAAAATCTGTCTTGGTTTGACAAGACAGGTGTCTGCCAGGGAAACTGGGGTTTCCCTTAGAATAGAGAATGCAAACTCCCCACCCCTGCCAAATTATAAATTTTCAATTAAGGGCTCTCAGGCAAAGATTTGGGAATAGGAATAACAGTTCTTTACTAGGAATATCAATAATACAAATGTGGTAGGAAACAAAACTACCCCACCAAACCAGCAAACAAACAACAACAATTTGGGAAAGCCCTGACAGAATCAGAGCTGCCACCTGGCACCCTGTTAGTCAGGGTGTTGGAAGCAGTCCAGAAGTGAGTCCTGGGATGACAGACGTGGCTCTGTTGGAGCAGGGACGATCCTGTAGCCAAAAAGGGTCTAGGAGTGATGAGGAGGGGTCCAGGGGTGAGGTGATGGTGAGATGGGGTCCGGCGATGATGAGATGGGGTCTGGCGAAGATGAGATGGGGTGCCGTCTTCCTCCCAGAAATCGGGGTGAAGCAAGTGAAGTCTGTCCCCGACCGGCTCAGTTTTCCCGGCAGCAATTGTAGACTCCCCCCCACTGGGTGGGGCATCCCACAATAGGACCATGCATGCAAATGGGGCTTCTGGGGCTCTGGGGGGAGCGGGTATAGTCCGGGGGTATAGTCTGTTGATGGCCCATTACCCAAAAGGCACCCGCCCCTCCCCCCCGTCCCCCTCCTTCCAAAGTTACAAGAAATAAAGAACAATTCCCCAACTGCTTTCAGCAGATGAAAATAGAATACACATTTTTGATTCCATAACCCAGGACAATACTTTTTTGCTATCAAATTGATGTGTGTTGCCTAGGTTTTCCTCTGATTACCTATAAACAACTAGAATTGTTATTATCATTTAAGTGCTCTGCACATGATTAAGTAAACATTGATATTGCCTAATGCATATACTCATTTACATATTCCTGTAGTCTGTTTTAAAGTCAGTTGCTCTGAATCACTGATAACATTTTTCTACGTCTGCTTGTTTATGCCATTATGAAAGTATTCATTTGATTTCTGATATGATTTTCAGAAAAAAAGGGTTTATTCATATTCAAAAACACTGTTGTCTTAGGTTATGTAGTTGTCTCCAATATTATTTTTCCCTCTCATCTGCTTTTCTACTTCTTTTGATGACAAGGATCATTTAGACCCTTTAAGTTAGTGGTGGAAGACTTGAAAATATTCTTGGAAAAAGCAGCATATTAAATATGAATGCTTAGTGGGACAGGCTGAAGTAAATAGATGAGTGGCTAGGAGGAAGGTCTGCAAATATAGTTGTTGTCTTTGGTTTTAAGTACACATAATAATTTTATTGAAGGGCTCTGTACTTCCATTACAATGATTTGCCAGCCTCATACATTCCTAGAATATGCAGAAGGAATTTGTGCTTTCTTGTGTTGTGAAGCATATATGATCTTACTTTTTTACTGTAAACTCTTTTCTGGCCATTGTCTCAACTAATACTACATTTAATCACTGTTTTCTCTCAAAAACATACATAGTATCAGAAATATACATGAGGTTTTATAAAAAGAGTTTTTAAGTCTCCTAGATTTTATGCAAGGCTAAGGCCAGTGAAGGTTCAGAAGTTAAAAATTGGCTTGATATTGCACTTTTTGAGGAGGAATAACGAGAAGCCAAGCTCCATGAGGTCTGGCATATGCTTTCCCTCATTTGTTTCTCTTCTACCACGGCCTGCTGGCACAGATACAGGGAGCCAGTTCTGTTGAGACAGCAGGAAAGATTTTCTTCTCATGGAACAAAGTCTACTGGTACCTGCTAACAGTCCGATGACAGGGTACAAATAACTGATGTTGAGCTTCTCTAAGCTTCAATGAGAACAAAACTTTAGAATACTCCCAACTGGTAGAACAAAGGAAATATGAAATGCAGAATCATACTTGAAGTTTTGAATGGATATCATCACCCAATCTAATATACTTGTTCAGTACTTAAATAGCACATTTTTAAGCAGTTGAAAAGGTGCAAAACATGTTAGAAAAATAACTGTGTGGTAGACTCTGCTGTAACACAAACTTAGATTTTCTTAATTCCATTCAGGCAACAAGAACCTCAGGAAGCCACAGAATATTTCAGCTAGCAAAACATAAATTACATACCAGTACATTACCAACTATTATATGTATCTTAAAATTTCTGGACAAGCTTTATTGTGCTTATAAAAGCCTTCTTTCATAGTAATTTATGGCAATGTGGTCATATACAGAGTTTGCCAATAAATTTCTAGAATTTACCCACAGTTAGTAGTCAGTGAACTGCTGAATTTCTTCTTCATGTTTTTCAAGTCTTAAACTATGAAGCTACACTGGTAGGCAATAGAAGAAAAATTTTTACAGTATTGCTGATAAAGGCAATCAAGGAAGTTCCAAGTAGCATGGGAATGCTTCCTTGCTTTCATTTATATTTCACTTTTCTAGGTCCTGCCTGACTGTGCACAGAATACTGAATGCCTTGAGCCTTTCATTCCTGTTGAAGCAAACTTATTTACCATTTACCTAGGGAATGTTAACCATCATCTAAACAATTTTGCTGGAATAAAAGAGCATTTGCTAATTTAGAGCAGAAGACTGATGGAAGATGCATCTTGGTGAGGTAGATTGCTAAGACATTTGCTCTTTGCTCTTACTTTGAGCATTGTTCTTATTAGAACATATGCCTCCTCAGATGCAGTTAACACAGCAGTGCTTTTCATGGACCTGTTTGGTTTCGTGTCACTTATGTGCTCTAGTGGCCACTGCTACTTAAGGGCAGTGCTGTGGGAAGACCACAAGCCATTATGGCAGAGAACTGCACAGTATCTCAGTATAATACAGAGGGAGGAGGCCACAAAGGGAGGAAAGACTGTTTGGGACACAATTTCAGTACTGAATAATCTCTAAGGTGAAAGAGCTTGTAATTTTTAAGATCTGAGAGGAAGGGAGTGTTGAATTACGATCCTTCTGTAGTCCCAGGTCACTGAAGATCACTTGCTGCCTATTCCTGCTCCCTGCTTCTCGAAGAGTGACAGATGTAACCATACCACTGAAGGAGCTCTTAGTCACCCAGGTTTCTTGGTCATGTGGTGGCAGCCCCAATAGATCCTCTTCTTAGGAAGCTTTAACTTCCTAGCTCCCTCTGTACAGTGGTCTTTCATATTGACTATACTCTCTATCAAAAATTTAAAGAACATTTGCTTCCTGAAGGTACAATACAGAACTGATTGAACCACAACATGCTTTTTCCACCTGCACATTTTTTTTCAAACAAGTAATGAACTAGCACCATCATTACTCTCTGTCAGCAATATAAGCCACCCTTCTTTCTTAGAAAGGACTTTGTCAAAGCAGTTAGACTTACATAAAAAGGTGGACTAAGGTCAACACCTGCAAAATAATTTCAGTAGAAAAACCCCAACTTTTCTGTTATTTACGTTTTTTTATATAAATTCCAGTCTTGTCTTTTTTTTTCATAACAGTGTTCAAGGAAACAGCAGTTGTTAATCTGAAACTCTGTCAATCATTCTACCAAATGGAACAAAACTCAGAGGACATTGAGTTGCTAAGCAAAATCATAAAAACCAAAACATGGAAAATTTATGGATACACCTCTTCAAATAAATGTTTTAAAAAATCCCACAAAGAATATTGTCAAACAAATCTTGCCTATAAAATAAGACTTGTGAAATGCTGAGGCAAAAGTTATTATGGTTTCTGGTATAACTCATTTACCCTTAGCACACTGGTTTACCCCTAATCTAGAAAAAAAATCTTTTTCTAGATTAAAAAGTGTAGTAAGTGCTGGCTCTTCTGTTAATGTGCTAGTAAGTTATTTCTCACTGACTTTTTTTTTCTTGTGTCCTCATAGTCAATAACTTTTGTCTAAGTCTTCTGTGAGAGAAGGACTAGAAACAACATGGAATCACAGAACTAAAAATAAACAAATGTTTTTGGGCATCACCAGGAGACAAATACCTATAAAGTCAGACGTACAAACTAGTGCATTAGTGAATCATCGTCCCGAGGGCAGAGCACATACTGGGCTCACTTTCAGGGGAAAGGTAGAAACTGTGTACATTGGATGCTACTGCAGTAATTTAGTCAGAAAGAGCTATCATTTAACATTAATTCTGTTTCATAAAACAGCTAGGGAGAAAAGCAAAATTATAGAGAAGAATAACAAGGACTGAAATGCATTAATTAATCGCTTGTGCAAGCAACATCCTTCCCCCTCCAGCCCCACTTCCATCCTGGTCTAGCAGACCTGCCTGACTCCCATCTGAAGGGCAGGCACCATTTTAATTTCTTTGTTTTGTCACATATTGCTGGGCTGGAAATTCTCAAATCCAGTTGCTTCTAAATTGGAGTCTCCATGGCAACATTCACAGAGGTGCACATTGGAGCCAGCTGCCAGAAGACAGTTACATAACACAAACAGGAGGATTTCTCCTTTTTACTTTTACTGCCCTGAGATACACAGACAGGCAGACAGAATGTAAATAATAGTGTAAAACTCTGGTAGAAAAGTGGATGATACCACAAAGCTATTTAAAATAATTTCAAGAGTTGAGAAGTTAGATTTCAAAAGGTGAACATTTAGGTTGTATAAATGACTTATATTCATTCTTTGTGTTGCTTTTAGTGCTTAAAAGTAGTGACTTACACCAAGGATTTGAAGCTGAGAAGGTAAAACGGTGGTAACACCAGCTGTATGTCAATTTACTGCCAGCTAATCCAATCTCTGTGTCAGTCAGGTAACGCTGGAGGCAGATCAGGACTCTCATGTCAACTATGCAGCACAGAACACTCATAAAGAAGAGATTTTAAAGAATGACATGGGTGTTTTCCCAGAGTGAATGCAAGGAAATTAGTCTGAAAGATGAGAATGGAGACTGGGTTTTTGGTGTGGAACTGAGAGTAATTGAATACAGAGAGACTAGAGAGACTAGGTTACTTGCCATCATACTTGGAAAGGCAATAAATATCATGTTCACCATTAAAACAAGAAAATTAGCAGTAAAACGATTTTAGCAGCAGAAAATGCTTAAGTCTCCTGCAAATTTTTCCTTTCATGTTTATGATACAAAAGAATGTATTTTTCTAGTCTTAGAGCAGATATTTGTATTGCAGTCATTGGCTATTTACTTCTCCAGGAATAATTTTGACAATTCGTTTACAACAGCTGTGTATCTCCACACAGAAATACCACTCATCTTGATGTCAGCAGAATCCTACAAAAACTTAAAAAGTCTTCCAGGCCTTTTCAGGAAAGAGTGACTGAGAATGTTTAGGTAGATTTTTAATTGATATAAGGACAATTTTTCTTTTCCTCCTCGAAAATGACTGACAACTGCAAAACTTTATCTATGTATTATCTAAGATTACAGACTTTATATTCTACTTAGCTTCATGTACAAAACGTATATTTATTTTTCACACAAAACCCCAGCATCCAGAAAGGTTCTGATAGACAGCAATACTTTTGGGACAGCTGCACAAGCACTTGTCCACTCGGGTATTTTGTCATTCAGATAAATGCTGATACACAACAGCTGGATCTCAGCAGTCATCCATTAAGACACATCTATGATTCCTCCTCATGTCAAAAGTAATGAGAAAATAGTTCAAGGAAAACATCTTCCAAATGAATCTTTTTTTTTTTTTTTTTTTTTTTTTTTAGCTAATCCTGTTTCTTCTTGGTCCAATCTCATATTACACAACAGTTGAAAGCTTAGTATCTTCTGTATTTTAAAAATACAAGAAAAAAAATTAAAAGGTGGAAAGATGGCGCTGACTAAGTCTCTGCAGCTGAGCTGAAACATGGAGTTTGGGTAACATCAGGCCCAGAAAAGCAGGGCTAGTTTAGGTTTTGCCTGGCTGATAAAGCTTACCATGGGTATCGTCCTGTCACAGAAAAAACCACAATCTTTTCAGTTTCTCCTGACTGGTTTTCTTTGACTTCATGCCATGTCTTGTGCAGCAACAGTATTTTGTAAAAACTATGAAAATGCAAAATTCAGAATCTTCATTACAGAGAGTTACAACCTTTAACTACAATCCCACAGGAATTACCACTTTCCTTAAATACTTTTCTCAAGTAGAAAATGTACATGTGCAGTGGTTGATATTGGGCTTCTTAATCACCTGATTATGCACTACATGAAATTGAAAATAATTCTGAGGGAGAGAATTGAGACAGAAAATAAGGAAGAAAAAATACAGGCCTGAAATTCTGTTGAAATTTCTGGCTCCCTAAAATTCGGAAATTCTGACATTTCAGTTAACTTCTTTTTCAAATTCAGTCGATAAGGCAGAAAGCAGATGTACCAGAAGTGGAGAGTAATGGAGCAACCACAAATTGTGAAAATCTTTGGAAATAAATCTAACCAACTTACAAATAAAATCAACACAAATAGGCATTTATAAACAAAATGTGAATAAAATCATTCATTAAATTGAAATTCACATTAACAAGAATTTAAACATGTTGTGCTCAATACTCTTGAGTAAAAAATGTTCACCATTAAATTATTTTGCAAATCTAGAAAAAGAAGTATCCAGAAGAACAATATTATTCTCAGTTGAAACTGAATCTAATCAATACCAAAAGTCAAAAAGAGTAGAAAATTTTAGAATTATTTTTTCTAACATCTTTATTAATAAAATAATTTCACTTACTACATTTTTTCACTTAGAAACATGTTTAAAGAATTTTTTTAAATATGGATAGGATCCAGGAAGGTGGTCTCCCCTTTCCTTCCTCCCCCATTTTGAAAAATGGGCAAGATGAAATATCCTAAAAACTGGATAAATCCAAAACTTTTCTGTTGTCTGCAACTGTTTTGTATAACTTCTTCATTTTATCAGCTAAGGTGAAAGAATCGTCTATTCCACGTTTCCTCTGGCAGCATTTATAAGTAAAAGACCAGAAAATAACTGTAGGCACTTCTCCACTGCCTGAATAGCTTCACAGTCCCTTGTGGCGTTGTTCTTGGATTTCTCATCCAAGTTAGATTTTGACATTTGAGACCTGGAGCAGCACATCCCTTGTCTGGCCAGGAAGAGAAAGGTACCTGAGGTATTTCCCAGCTCTGTGACACTCACAGGGAGAATAACAGCCACAGAGACTTTTTTCTTCCAAGGGGAAGCCAGGGGGACCACAGACCAAGCAGAGGAACAACCTCTGCCAGGGCACAAAGCCCTGCCATGTTCTAGTGCTTTGGCCAGTCCAAACTTTTACACCCCAAGTGGATATTGAAGCCATATGCAGATCTTTTTCTTTTTCTACAGATGAGATGTGTTGTTACCATAGTGAATGAAGAGCAGAAAGAAGGGGAATGGGGCCTGAGAATGGGCAAGATGAAAGACTTGAGCTGGTGATATGAAATCACACATCTCCATGGTGCCTCAGTGAAGCTGGCTAAGATCCTTACTACTTTTGTTCAGGGCTAATTCATAGAGATTATGCAGCTAGCTTTCATCTGCAATGAATTACAGCCTCTCTTGCATGTGTCAGCTCAGCTGACCAGTATAGGAATTACAGAGCATACAGGGAAAGTATCTTCCACAGACAGCCCTTCAAGGAGCATTTTATTTTCACACCTTTATATTCCCATGTTCATACAGTTGAACCACAGCATAACTAAAATTGCATCTAAATGGCAATGATTAAGCACCTTGGTGGAACTCTGAAAGTAGAATTCATGGGCTTTGTGTTAATTTGGTGAAATCACAATAAACATCTCACACTGGGATAAAGATACTTAGTGGGACATCTGTCAAAGTCAGAACTGGATGCAGGGCTTCAGGCTGCCATTTTTGCCTTTGGCTGTTTCCTGCATTGAAATTCAGCACATTAAAAATTCTTCACTTTTCATCAAAAGCACTAGATCTTTGTGCAGATTTTCTTTCCAAAGGCTACAGCTTGTACCTTCCTAAGCACCAATCCTCAAAAAGTCTCAAGTGAAGCCTTCCCTGTGAAAGCCATTTAATTTTATCTAACACAAACCAGAAACAATTTATTACGCCTTTAGCTCTTCAGTTGCCTCTCTGCCTCTCTGACTGTCAGTGTTTAAACCAAACTCAAGATTGACATACAGAGAGCAATTTTGCCAATAGCTAGTCCCAGAATTCTGTACACCAGCATCTCTGTACCTGCATTTTTATCGTACAGGATGGGTTACCAATGCTACAGAAAATGAAGATCCTCAATGAACACTCTTTTTCATCCTTATGAAAACTAAACCTTCTATTTCTTATTCCTGTATCTTGCATGGAGATACTGTTTACCACCTTCCTCTACCGTTATGTGTAGTTTTTTCCAATATAATTTTTCTATATTTAGTTCATTTGAGCAGTTCCACTTTCAGGCAGCTGCAAGTAAAAAAAAAATATCTTGTATGGTAAGACCCCTATTCTAGTTCTGAATTGGAACTGATCTTCCTATTTTGTCTTGTTTGTAGTGAGCAAAGCACCTCTCTCAGGAGTACCCTGCTCCCACATACTATTTTAAACAAAAGGACAAAAGGCCACTCTGTTCAAGTGGAATAACATTCTAGAGATTTAAAAAAAAAAAAAAAAAACAACCATTCTGTTATACAAGGAAGAGTAAACATTAAAATCTCAATGTCTTTTCATCTATATATTTATTTCTGTGTTTAACTTGCATTTTCTAGTATAACCATGGAACGATAAGCATGAACAGAACTCCAGCAAATTCCTGAAATATCCTTGGTTTTGCCCTTGACACATACCCTTTCTCCAAATCCCTCTCTTGAGAAAACTTGAAATTAATTTGAAGCATTCTGTTTGCTTCACCTCTGAACATAGTTTACTATAAGTCTTAAAGGGAATATCTACTTTAAAGGTAAACCTTTATGGGTGATCTCCAGGGACAGAAGGGGAAACATCCATACTATCACTAAAGAAATTTGTTTCACATTTTTCTATTTATATATTTTTCGTTATATTGGAAAATTTCAATATGCCAGGAAAAAGTTCATCATCAAAATGTCACTAAATAGATAAATAAAAAAACCCAAACATAATCAGCAAAAAATCTCCCTTTCAAAAGTAAATGATACACCCTATGTTTATCAGGGAAATTCTCTGTAGATGTATTTCATGAAAATTTATCAGACTAAACACAAATATGAATTGCATAATGTCACGCTGCTGTAAAGATAAAGTCCAGTGATGATGTTGCTTACAGTTCAAACTAGGAGATCAGGCATAAGCCTAGATGATTTTTCTTCCTAAGGTTTATCCAAGAGGAACAAGGTGCAAGTTGTAAATTATTTACTAGTGTCTGAACTTCTCCCCATGAACAGGAACTAAATAAATACGTACTGAAGAAAAAATGCAAGGATTTGGACAGATCTGTTCTAATTTTCCAGACAGACTAGTAGCTCTCTTATTCCAATATATACCATCATGCATTGTAACTGCTCTAATTAATGTAATTTAGTGGTGTAATTCCAAAAGACATGGCAAAAATGTGTATTATATCAAATTCCTTTATCAAATCCAAAATCAATTCCTTCAAGTATGTAGCTGGCAACCTTATGGCCAGTTTTTCAGGAAAAAAAAAAAAACAAACCAAACACTTTCCAGGTCCTGTTGGTGCTCTCTTATTTTCTTGAATTGTTTCCTGAAGAAAATGGGCCCATTATATATTCTCAGTGTAGTCTTGAATGTATTATACATTTGAGGAAGGGTGAGATGAATTGGGTCATTTCTGCACTGCTGTTTGGGTCTGCTTTCACATCTCAGTTTCCAGAAGAGCCACAGTGTATTCTGGATAGCGGCCAAAAAGAACTTAAATAGAAGGAGATATACAATTTGATGGCTATTAACATTTGCTATACTTTGGGATTATAGCAACATTAGTATCCAGTGACTGATGTAAAGTGATTGCTAGTTGCTGTAATTAATCAAATGTCATTCAGCACTGAGGGGCTATTGACATCACACACACATTCAAAAGCACACAGGGAAATCCCTTACCCAAGAGTTCAAGTTCAGAAAAATGCTATTTATTTTTATTACTTTCTCCTTCGCTTGCTGTAAAGGCGAGGTTCCATGTGCTTTGAGAACAGTAGCATGAATGTAGGAAAATTTGCACTTTGGACTCCATCAGCATTCCCTAATTCTAAATACTTCCAGGGTCTTCAGCAATGCTGAGATACAGTAACTGCCCAACCAAATGGGGAATATGGCAGTCAGATTTTTTTTCTGCTTGACGTAATTATTGTAAACACATACAAGATCTGATAAGGTTTTATGCAATAGTGCAGACTGATAGCTGGGCTAACAACTTCTGCTCAGTTAATATAGAGAATGCAAGTGAAAGTTTCATGAAAGGTCAAATCACTAATATTGTAAGTACCACAAGTAACATGAATGTAGGAATAATGTCAAGAAATTCTTCCTGTACTTAATCACTTGCTTTCAAGGTTTTGGGTGTGTGAAACTGGTACTGAAGCTAAATGCATCTTTGGATATTAGGAGAAGACTGTTGCAGCAACTGAAGAAAAGCCTTAAGAATATTTGCTGATTTTTTTCTACTTTTGCTAAGGGTGTGCTGCTTTTGTACTGGCTCTCTGCAGTCATTTAAGAGCTACCAGGAGTATTTGAAGAATATTTTAAATTGTTTCTGGATACTACCAGGACTGTTCCTATACAGTGGAATAAAAAACTCCAAACAGGAGCATCTTAGATGTATTCAGGGACCAAAACCCATTCCATATGGTAGATGGAAACCCCTCAGTACTCTGATCCAAAAAGTCTTAAGATTCTCTTCATAAGTAAATTGCTGCTGTCCAGTCTGCAAAAGTCAGAACACTGATGCTGATGGTAGGGGTCAGACACACTGTGGAGACAGATATTTACAGCAATACCATGAAGTTCAGCAGCCACCTTTGGGACTCTGTGAATGAACAGTTATAATCAGTGTGTAAGGCAGGCATTCACTGACTGTGAATAGAAACAGTAAGACAACTATGCATTTAAGTAATACTTAATCACTTCCTCAGGTGGAAGGAACAAGCACAGGTAAGAAAAGCAGAGCAGATGTGTTGGGAGCAAGCAGCATGCATCTGAGTGCTTTTCACTTGATCTATGCAAGCCTTTGGTGGCCAAGTCCAACTAATGCCTCCTTAGATGTATATCTTTAATTTTTATTTAATGTGGCACTTGAAATACCAGTACCTTTCCTCAGGAGTGGGACTGATGATCCTTCTGAATCCCTTTCAGCTCAGGGTATTCTGTGATTCTGTGAGATGGACTCTTTCCAAAACAGATCTACACAGCTCTGGAAAAAAATCCCTAGTCCTCTGAACAGATCCATCTTGTTTCTCATATAAAAACTGCTGGGGCAAGTCAGAGCTGACCAGTTTGGATTTTGTTTGGTTTGTTTTTAACCATTGCCCAGAGCAAACATCTAATCTCAGTTTAATGGCAAACTGGCAAGAGCTTCTTTGTTTTCTTTCACAGCCAAAAGCAGAAAGAAACTAGCATATTTTGTATAAAAAATCCCCAACTGACACTATATAAATTATGCAATTCTCATTATTACGGATTTTGAAAGATTAATATAAAGAATTAGACTCTGCTCTTTTCTGTTCTCTTACATAACTAAGCACTTGGGTAGAAAACAAAAATTTTCAATTATTTAGTATTACATATCAGTAAATTTTTCCAGCTTATAATTTAGTTCAAAAATACATGGTAAGGGAAGTGACATACAATGTGTGCTACTCACTATAGAGTGTCATTTGGACTCTGAGTACTTTTTGTTTGAAGGTGCTGTAAAACAGTAGAAACCATTTCATTCTACCACTGAAATCCAACCTTTAATCCATCTAATACACTTGCAACTCCTTAATTTCCCTACACTGTCCCTGGTGAAAATGTTATCTGTAATACATGCTAACAATATATTGCTCCAGGGAGACTCTTCAGATGCAAGATTTTAAAGCTGTTTTCAGTTCTTTCCATCTTGTCAAGAGATAGAAATTTTAAAAAATCATTGTTACAAGCATTTTTTTTAATTCTGAGAGCAAATGGCAAATTGAGATGGGCAAAGAAGATACTTAAGGGCATCATATATGTACATAGAGACACATAGCAATGCCATTTAATTTGACTGCATCAGTTTTTGGGAACAGGCAATGTACTGCCGAACAGTTCTGTGCACAAGCACAATCTCCTCCAGGCATTTCATGTGCTGTGATTTTTCGTTACATATTTCAAATACAGTGTTTTCAGACTATCAGCTAAGTACCACAGCTTTCCAGCAAACCTGACCATGGAACTTGGGGGAATAGTGTACTTTTGGGTACAATTTTCTC
>JADMLD010001260.1:0-41955 GCA_017589585.1 Phylloscopus whistleri | reverse complement strand
CGCAGCTCGGTGATCGGGACTGCTTGGTGGATGGGCACCTGAAGTGGTCAAAGGTCAACCCTATGGCCCCAAAAGTGGACATATGGTCCTTTGGAATTGTGGGCATTGAAATGGCAGAACACCAAGTCCCTTACTGGAGTAAAAGTCCTCGCATGGTAAGGTGTCAATACTCTCTGATCCCGCTGTCTTTCTCACCTAGCTCACCTTCTGTCTGCCTTTGGACAAAATCCATTGCCGTCTGCTGGAACTACTACACCACGGTCCCTTTCTAAAAACGCCCCTGCAGCACATCAGCATCTGCTGTAGTTTTGGGTGCATCACTGGGGGAACTCCAGCCTCACCCCATGCAAACAATCTCCATGCTCAGGCAACATTTTGCTTTGCTTAGAAGTCGTTCCAGCTCTTTTGGCTGTGGAGATGGCCCTACTAACAGGGAACAAGCATCTTAGAACTGGTGTCATCTTTCCTGAATTGAAGGAAAGAAACCCAAACCTAGCAAAGTTTCTAAAACAGATGTTTGAAGAGAGAAGAAGTGCCCCCATTCTTCTCACAGGGAAACTTGCCTGCAACATGGACATGAGGCGGTGAAGGTCACAGAGGCTCTTGTGCTTCTTGTGCAGTGCTGCTGAAACACTCAGTGACCATATTTCCTTCCTAAGACAAGCCACTTTCTCCATGTCACCAAGCTGAAGCCTGGTGATGTGCAGAGCCTGCCAAAACCACCCTTTGTTTCTGGCACTTTCTAGGGATGGGCACACCATGAATGCATTGACCTGACTATCCAAATGAGCAGAGGGCTACCATAGGGGTGGCATTTCTCCCTCTTCTGATTTCACCACCAAAATTTTCCTTTGGCCACATAAGGGAAGCTGAAATTTGCAGTCTGCTAAGAAACACACCTGCAGGTGTTTCCTGTGTGGCCAAACAGGCTTTTTTTGTATCCCAAGACATTGGTGCAGGCATCTTCATGTGTCTGTGTTGAAGATGAGATTCCAAATGTTTGTTTCCTTACCTGAGAATAACTGAGGGATTTCCTTTCTTTCCTTTCAATTACCATTGTTTTCAAGAACCAAGCAAAAAGCTTGATGACTTTTGTTTGATGGCAGCTGTGCTTAAGGGACCAACAAGCACTGCAGAGATGCTTTTCATGTCACAATCCTTGGAAACATTAGAGTGAGTTAGTATAGCAAAGTCCCTCCTCCAAATAGCCTGTCAAGCTGGTCAAGGGAATGCTCAGAGAAGCAAAGGTGCTTTTGCTGATGTAGTTTCCACTCACAAGGTCAGTCAATGAAATCAGCTGCCAAGGCCAGATCTGCTGGATGTTGGAAAAGCTGTAGCTGCATTGGGGTTTGGGTTTTTTGTTGGTACAGGAAAGTCAGCTCTGCCTCTCTGCCACGGCAGAAACAAACTGCCACTGCAGAGTGGAGCTTAAACAATGGGATCTGGGAGAGCAGTTACAGACACAGTGAAAGAAGCAGGTGAGAGACTCGTGTTTCCTTTTTCTCCAGGCTAAACACCTGATAGCCACAGAAGGGACCCCACCGCTGCGGCAGCCCGAGCTCCTCTCACCTTTGCTGCGTCACTTCCTGAGCTGCTGCCTGCAGACAGACGAGGCGCGGCGCTGGTCTGCCCAGGAGCTCCTGCAGGTAAAATGCCCAGGGGCTGCAGGTGGAACAGTGTCCCAGGGATGAGCTCCTCCTCCACTGAAGTGCAAGGCATCACATGAGCCCTCCTCCTCCTCACCTCCACTCTTGGTGCTGTTCAAAGGAAAACAGCCAGGAATCCTAGACTGGGCTGGGCTGGCAGGGACCTGTAAAGCTCATCTGCTCCAAGTGCCCTGCAAGGAGCAGGGACATCTTGAAAGAGATCACAATGCTCAGACCTGAAATATTTCCAGGGCTGGGGCACTTAGCAGCTCTTGCAGCAAGCTGTGCCACTGTTGCTCCACTGTTGCTCCTTAGGCCTACTCGGACTCAATCCCCTTTTCATTAAAAAATATTGCCCTGCCTTTGAGGCTCTTAGCTTGAGAAGTAATGGTTCATTGTTGGGTTTTTTTCCTTTGTGCAGCATCCATTTGTGACGCTGGCCAAGCCTTCTTCCAGCCTGGCACCACTTATTCTTGCTGTCAAGAAGCGGAAAGAGGCAACAACAATGGGAGGATCACCATGAAAATACTTTGACAATTACCTTCTGTTCTGGGTTGACGGTGCCTCTATCCCATACCAGTGGACTGTTTTTGTTATGTCTAGCAGCGCTGTTTTGCTCGCGGGGCTTTTGCTGCTCGAGCTGAGCTGCCGCTTGGCTGCTGCTGCTTCAGCTGCTACTGCTGCTGCCACTGCTGCTGCTTTGGCTGCTGCTGCCGCTGCTCCTGCTGCCTGCTTTCTGTTTTTTTTTTTTCTTTCCCCCTCTTTTTTCCCTTCCCCCCACCCCCAAAACTGGGCCGGCTCTGGAAATGATCTGACCCGAGACGTCTGAGAAGACCCAGAGCCCGCCAAAGAAGCTTTGTGCCCTACTCCTGAGTAATCCTGAGCTTTTCCTTCCACGCAGGGTGGGGAGAGTTTTTCGTTTGTCAATAAAACCGTTTTTTTCCACTTTTTTCTCCTCCAAAGAATTTCCTTCCCAACCCCGGGCTGGGGGGGGAGGGGTGGTGGAGGTTTGTTTGAGGGGACTCCCTTTTAGAGATTCTCCCCCTAATTTATCCTAAACCAATACACCTTCTTAGATGAGGATTAATGAGTCAGGCTATAGCTGGAATTGTAGAGTAGGTTTTTAGCTCGTATTGTAGAGTAGGGTATTAACATAAGATTCTAAATAAATAAATATTCTCTTACTTTAAATTATTTCAAAGATTTCCCTCCTTCTGAGTTTGTAAGAAAGCTCAACATTTCCTTCTGAATTGTCTGTTTTTCCTTAGACCTGGAAAGTGACATTGATGGCTTCTTTGGTAGGGTTTGAAAGTGGGGAAGGCACCATTCATACTCTCCAGACCACAGTGCCTTTGGAATATGGCCCACTGGCTCAGTTTTCCCCAGCTGTGGCACTTGTGTTTGAGGCAGAAAGGGCAGTGGCATTTGCAGGCAAAACCAAAGGAGGAGTGGGGGCAGCCCAAATATCCTGTGCAGATGCAGGCCTTGAGCTATGACTGGAGAGCATTTGGCTTCGTGCCTCTTGGATTTGCATCCCTAAGTACAATCTCTTTGGCTGGAGGAGAGTTTTGCTCAAGTGAGGAAGCAGAGAGATCAGGGAGGCTGCTGGGAAAGGTACAGAGCTGGTGCAGAGCTGTCAGCGACTGCCAGGTGAGACGGGGCCCTGCCTTGCCCAGGCTGGAGCCCCAGCAGAGCCCTGGCAGAGCCGGGAGCAGCCTGAGCCTGGGCAGAGGAGGCTGCCGTGAGGCCCTTGGAGCTGCAAGAGGCAGCAGCCCGGCCCTGGGTGCCTCTTGGTGGCCCCGGGCGAATCCTCGGCTCTCAGAGCCCAGCTGGCAGCTGCCGCTGCAGAGGGGAAGTGCAGCTGTGCTGGGCACAGCACAGCCTGGTGTCATTGGCCCTGTGGAGTCTGCAGAGCAGGAGAGAAAGGCAAAGGACAGCCGAGGGCTGCAGGCCTGGCTGAGCATTCCTGCTCTTGTGCCGGCTGCCCTGGAACTCCTGGCAAAGGTGAGCAGTGTGTGCAGCACTCCGGGCACAGCGGGAGGGAGCCGGGCTGCTCCGCAGGCTCCAGCACAGGGCAGCGCCCTTCAGGCACGGCGCTTCTGCCAGGGGAACCGAGGGCAGCCTCAGGCAGGGACAGCTTGTCAGGGCACATCTGCAGCAGCCAGGGCCTCACACAGCTCTGGGAGGAAGCGCCTGCACTCCTGGAGCTCTGCAGCGAGCCAGAGCAAAGGGGTGAAATGCAGAGTGTTGTGCAGAAATATTCAGGGGCACCAGGCCAGCCTGCTTTGTGCTGTCTGGCACACAGCAAGCACTGTGCAATACAGCCCTGAGCTTCTGGGAGAGAGGGGTTAGAAAGGAGCCAACTCTTTGATGAAATTCAATGGGGACAAAGTCATCAAAGCAAAATAGAACAGTTTCTTAGTAAGGATTCATCTGAGCTGGGTGTGGATCTCGCTCTCCCAAGAGCCTAACACACACACACCCCAATAGAACGCTTCTTTTTATTGCCTTTCCCAGCCCAGGGCAAACCATCTCCCCTTTCCCTTTAGCTGGATCCTGGGGAACTTATCTTCTCTCCTCACAGTCTACTTGTCTGTCTTATCCTACTTCCCTTTTGGTCTGGTCTTCACCTTGGCCCCTCTCCCAGCTCACAGCAACACCCAACAAATCAACTAGAACAAATCCAAACCCTCAATAACAACACCTAAACCCAACAACTTTCATTCTTTTTTCTAATAATCTTTTGGCTGCAGCCAAATATTACCTCATATATCACCAAGGGAATCGGGGATGAGCCAGTGGGTTGTGCTTGAGCAGTGAAGGAAGGGAGCAGAAGGGTTTCAGTAGGCAATTTGTGTTTTCTTTCTTAATTGCTGAAGGAAAGGCACCATGTGGCTTCAGTCAGCAAAACCATTTTCAAGGTGCATTGAGGAAATGCTTGTGAGCAATTCCTAGCGAAGGAAGGTGTTGAAAAAATGTTGAACTGTAACAAATCATGAATTCCGTTTGCATGAACAGACAGCGTTGAGCCCTCTATTCCCGCAGTGCAGGGATTGCTGTGTGCAAGTGGCTCCCTCAGCCTTGAGAACAGAGTAGTCCTGCTAAGAAGGTCGCTGGAATGCATTCAGGGGGAAGCAAGTGGTTGTAGGAGGCTCTTGAGCATCGGAGGAGAATTTGAGGAGTGGGATGTTCCCCAAATGACCACCAGAGACCCTCAAGAGACCCCTACTCTGCTGTCAGTAATTTCTGAGAAGGGATTTAAATATGTCAAATAATTGGAGGGAATCTTTTGCCTGTGAGTTTCAGCAAAGGAATGAGTAGGTCTTACCTCCATGGTGACAAATGAGTAGGTGAAAGTGCTTGTCCCTCTGTCCCTGTCCCTGCATCCCTGTGCCCCTGTCTCTGTTCCCACAGCTGCACCAGCCCCATGATGCCTCCCCAAATCTGTCTCCCCATTTCTGTTCCTCCTGTCCTGTCCCCCATCTCCTGTCCCCACAGCCACCCCACAGCCCCGGTCACCTCATGCACTGGCTCTGCTGCCCTTGGAGACTTCAGGGGACCCCGCAGCCCCCCTGGGCCCCCTCCCCACCGCTCTCTGCCCATCCCCATGCCCGGGGCACTCACCCCACAGGAGCAGCAGTGTCACCTTCCCAGCCATGCCCGTGTCCCCGGCCACCCAGGGCTGGCTGTCACTCGCTGCTCTGGCCACCTGTCCCTGCTATGACAGATCTTTGACCAAAGGGGAAGGAAGCGGGGTCAGGTCTCATCCTCACGTGTTGGTGGCCCTTGGTGGGGGCAGGGTGTGAACTGGCTCTGGGCCGGATGGGGACATTTTGGGACATGGGGGTGATGGTGGGACATGGTGGGGACCTGGTGGGGACGTGTTGTTGGCAGTGTTTGAAGGCTGGGGTTGTAGAAAGCCAAGGGTGGGTGCCCTGGGGGAATCCACATCCCGAGGAATGGAGATCCCAGGGGCTGGAATAACTGGGATGGGGTTCCTTGGGAATGGAGGTGCTGGGGAATGTGATTGCCAGGATGGGGTTCCCAGGGAGCGGGGGCAGAAGGAATGGGGTCCCATGGTTGGGGTCCCAGGGGAATGGGGGTGCCAGGGATGGGCAGTGGCTGCGTGTGCCCGTGGGTCAGAGTTTTTTCCCTGGTTGCCTCAGATTTTGGGGTGAGCCAGGGCCCAGCACTGCCCCCCTCATGTACTCTTTGTTTGCTGGGTGTCACTCCAGGTGGATTCCAAGGGGCTCTGGGTCTGTGACCCCCCCAGCCTCCCAGGGGATTTTTCCTCTCTTCATTTCCATTTCCTTCCTGTTTTCCATCACTTTTGCACCCCCCAGGACCCTGCTGAGCGATCCCGGGGAGCTCCTGAGCAGGTACCGGGATGAGGGGACCCCGGGGAGCAGAAAAGGGGTGCGGGGGCTGTAGGGGAGCTGGGGGGGTTTGGGAGGCTGGGGGTGTCCGGCTGTGCCCCCCCAACACTTTCACTTTCTCTCTCCTGCAGCAGAAGGAAGAGGCTTTTCGTGCTGAGTCAGACACGGGTGGGGACAGGCTCTGTCCTTGGGGGGCACATCCGAGGGGTCCTGTCCCTGTTCAGGGGTGTCCCTGTGGCGGGGGTGACACATCCTGGGGGTGGCACATCCCAGCCGGTGGTGCCCTGTCCTGGGAGAAGGGCAGGGAGGGCAGGGAGGGCCAAAACCGGGCTCGACTCGGGGAAATGAACTGAATTTATCATTCATCAGCTCAGGGCTGGAAAACGAGAAGCGAAACGCGTCTGCAAAACACCTTCCCCTCTCGGGAGCTGCTCCAGCGGGGGCTTCCCACGGGCTCACAGCCCCTTCGGGCACCCCCTGCTCGGCCGGGGGCTCCTGCAGGGCTGCAGGGGTGGGGGTCTCTGCTCCCCGGGGACCCCCACGGGCTGCGGGGGAATCTCGGGAGCCCCTGGTGCCCCTCGCTGCTCCCCGCAGGGCTGTTCCTCCGGCAGCCTCGGGCTCCTCTGGGCTGCTGCAATTCCATCTCTGCCACCGCTGGGATTTGCCCTGCCCAGCTCTGCCCCAGCCCCTCCCCGCTCCCCCCGCCAGCGCCCGCAGCTGTCACGGCAACAGCCGGTCCCGACACATCGCGACAGCCACCTGTAAGAGACGGTCCCTAAGTTCCTCATTCTGCCTCACGATCGCCGCCCAAGATGGAGACTGAAGCCTCCAAAGGGACTGGGACTAAAGTCTAAGACCCCCAGTACAGGAGTTCTGGCCTAGCTGAGATGGGCTGCCTGCAGGTGCAGTCACTGGACCATTGCATCTCCATGGAAACTTGGTGAAGACAATGGGCACTGGTTTCGAACTAGTTTTGGACTGGTCTGTCCTGTACTCGTCTTGTACCGTTCCCTGAATGAGTATTTGCTCTAAAGCATCAGAGCACTTCGCCCCTGCTTTCAGCGCACCTGCTGATGCTGAGTTCACTTCTTGGCCAACTGCCTGTCGCTTCGAGAAGGACTATAAGAGACCCCTCGAAATGGCCCGAATTCTGAGATCTCCCCATGGACGAAGACGCGTCTATTAGTCACCTGCACCACGAGGACTCCGTCTCTCCGTTGGTAGCTATACCCCTCTTCCCTTCTCTCTCTCTCTCTCTTTTCTTTATCTCTCTCTCCTTTTCTCTTTTCCGACTCCCTCTATCGCTTATACTGCTGTGTGTACTTAATAAAGTGCACTGCTGTTGAGCAAATTGTTGTTGTCCCCTACTGTGTCTTTTGCGCTCTGAGATCACACGAACCATCACGATTCTCGCTTGCATTAGCGGGTCGTGACATAAATTGGCGTCACGGACAGGATCTTGATAGACGGAGGGGTTGTAGGTTGTGTATAGTCTGTAACAGGGGAAGGACGTTTCGCTTCAGCCGCACCTAGGCCCGCCACCTCAAAAGGGTGAGTGGTGTCTAGAAAGCAAGGGGGGCAATTCGAATTTCCCACAAACTGTACACACCTGAGCGAAAAGCATCCCCATACTTGAATTGAGGGCTCTGTCTTCAGGATTTCACAAAAGATCTCTGTGTGCAAAAGATGGGACGGTTTTAGTTTGTGTGTAAATTAGTCTGGACTGCTTGGTGTAGCAAAGAGACAACCATAAGTAACTTAAGAAGAGTACCTCCCAAGCAGATTTGGTCTTTTCACCTGCTCAGGACAGTGAAGGGGGGACACAGTAGAACTCTGTGTGTGTGTGTGTGTGTGTGTGTATGGTTTTTGGCCCCTTCACAAGATGAATGAGAGTCCTGGTGCAAAAGGTAAAGCTGCATTTTATGCTCTGCTAGTAAAACACAATGCCAAGCCCTCTCCTGAAGGAGAAGAATGGGCTCAAAATAACTGGTTTAATTTAGAGAATGTAGTAGATAGAATATGTTCTTTACAACATAAGGAAAAATTTAAACTGGGCAAGAGTAAAACCATACTCTGCTCAGTTTTGGGAGCTTGTCTTACAGCAGCTATAGAAACTCGTTTTAAACGGGCAAGTGAAGAAAATGCAATAATAGACTCCCTTCAAAACTTAGTGGAATTTTGCAGAAACAATTAGATGAAGAAAGAAATAAAAATCATTTGTTGAGAGATGAAAATCATTTGCTACAGGCTGCCTTGAGGGAGGAATATTTTAAGAATTCAAACAATGATGACTCCCCAAAGCTGACAGAAATAAAGGAAAAACCCCACATTAGACAAATATACCCCCAGAAAGAATTGGAATCAGTGAAAAATTGTGGGGAGGACTGTTGTCCACAGTTGAGACCTCTGATAAAAACAGAATACACATGGTCCCTGACACAGCGTGCAGCTTTCTGGGCTGGGGGAATAAATCCTCTGGAAAGAGGAGACCCTTTATCCATAGTCTGTACCCCTGACCAACTACTAGAAAGTGTGCACAAAGCCACCTGCCTGCAAATGATACATGAAAGAAAATTAACTCCTGGATTTGAATCCCCAATGCAATTGCCTGTCCAGCCTGAAATGATGACTCCTTTAACTCGGGGGCTCCCAGAATCACTTAAACCCACTGCAATTACTTTACAAAAAACCATAATGGCTCTAAGCCCTCTAGATAGGCTGGATAGATTCCTTGGAAACCCAAGTGATCAAACCGGATCTACAGATCCTGGATTCACCCCATATTCCACCCCCTCCGAACAACCAGCTGTACACCCCAAACCATATGCTGGTGACCGTAAGGTTTGTACATGGAGTCAGGTTGCTGAAGATCTTATTAATTGCAGTAGAAAATATGGAGCTGTAAAAACCTCTGAGGAAAAATTGGAAAAAACAAAGGGTGTTAGATACATTGGAGTTAAAATAGTATCCAACTGGCGCAATTCCAAGCCAATGGCACCAATACCACCTAAATCACAACCTAGTACACCCAGTGTACCCCCTCCCCCACAGGTCCGGGGCACTGAGCCAAGGCAACCCTTCTCACCTGCTCTGGGAAATAAGCCAAACCCCCCTTCTTCTCAAAGAACAATACCTAAACCTGAAAATGTAACTGTTTATCAGTATATTGATGACATTCTTGTAGGAGGAGATGAAATAGAAGTAGTGGGGAATACTCAACAGAGAATAATTTCCCATTTAGAAAGTCTTGGTTTGCAGATTCCCCTAGAGAAAATTCAAAAACCTTCCCAAGATGTTGTGTTTAAAGGATGTACTGAGTGGCTGCCTTTCTAGCAACAGAATGACTGGGAAATTAATAGGATTCCAGTGTGGCAAAAGGAAAAGTGGCAAGAAATTTTACAAATTGCAGCAGGAGAGTGGAACAATAAAGCATTGCAGGAATGGTTTGGAACTTTTCCAAAACCACAAGAAATTCAACCTCATAACGGGTCCCACCTTACTGACAACGTTGTACAGGATTGGGCAAAAGGTGAAGTAATTAAATGGACTTTTCACACCCCTTGCTACCCTCAAGCTAACATGATAGATGGGGGGGTAAATGGGTGCCCTATAACCACTGCTTTTTGCCCAACAGCTCCAAGCATAATTCTCTCACTATAGAGACCAAATGATTCCAAGAATCCAGCACATTACCCTGGACTACCTGTTTCAGTGGAGCCTTTGATGCTCTGGGGAAAGAGCATCGGATAAGTACACTCTAAATTCTAATCTTCTGCCTCTGGCTGGCAGACTCTGTTGTGTTTACTTTCCACAGGAGAACTCCAAGGGACATGCAAGATTAGTATTGATTATTATAAATTATGAATTATTATTATTGATTATTGATTAAACTGGTTACCACAACTAGAGATACGACCAAACTACAACCAGTGCAGTTGTCCTTATTGGCCTTGGGAACCCATCAGTGGCTGTTATCAAACATATTACCAGATTGAAAAAGGATAAATGTGAATTCACAAAGTGGTAATTGATGCACTCAGTGCTACACAAAACAATGTGGTTTTTTGGTTCTCAGCTGCATCCAAGCTCAACTGTGAATGCAGTCAGTTGTTGTTTTAATTACAAATTCGGAAAATAATTTGGGATAGTGCCACTGATTTTGAAAGAGAATTCCAGTCCTGGTGAAAATTGGTAAATTTTACTCATAACCTTATTACAAACACAGCCACAGCTTTTGTATTGAATGCTTCAGTGCATTTGATATCATTGCCTTAGGACTGAACCATGACGGAGCTATTCCCTATACTTTCAAGCATAGGGAATAGGCCCGTCAAATCAGTGGGAAATAGCAAACTGTTAACTTAGATTCTTGTATATGAACAAGGGTTCATTTGTGAAAGTAATGCAATCATAGCTCAAGATATTTGTTTGGACACGGAACAAAACATCTGTCATTTTGAAGTTCATCCTAACGAAACTCCTAAAACAATGCTTATATACATAGGCCATGGATGCATATGCTTGAGAACTGCTTGTGATGTTATGTTTGTAGAAAATATAGTAGTGAATACTAGAAATCATTTAAAATTTTGTGTTTGCAATTTTGTCAAAATCATCAGATGTGATTTTTCTTATTTGGCTCCGGTTACATTTCACTAATTTATACACACTGATACATAAAATATTGTTTAACCTTACTTTAGTGAAGCAATTGTTGCTTCATCAGGATTTAACAAGTTGTGTCATCCCATTGTTGTTCTTCTGATTTTAATTTTTGTTGGTTTTATTTTATTAGTAATTTTATACATTGTGATTTGGAGAATGATGAGACGATTGACAAGATTGACCACTATAATGTATGCACACAATCTGATCAGTGTCCCTTTTCCTATAGATGTAACTTGGATTATAAAACTTTGAATATGTTTTAAATTGATTTTGTTTGATTTATAACTATTTGAAAATTGTAATTGCTTTTAACATTTTGAATCAATTTTGACTTTATGATTTATTATGATTATTATGGAAAATTGTTTAAAAGAAATTGTTTTAATAATCATTGTGATTATACTAGCTGTTTTGAATATTTCCTATCTTTTTCCCGACCTCTTTCTCCCTCTTGTCCCTATTTTTCCTGGGTTATGCTACCAACAATTGGCAAGTCCTGAAGACTTCATGACAACACTACAGAAGAACTTTGCTGGTTGTCGACAATCGTGAGTCACGGGGTGGTGTAAGAGACGGTCCCTAAGTTCCTCATTCTGCCTCACGATTGCCGCCCAAGATGGAGACTGAAGCCTCCAAAGGGACTGGGACTAAAGTCTGAGACCCCCAGTACAGGAGTTCTGGCCTAGCTGAGATGGGCTGCCTGCAGGTGCAGTCACTGGACCATTGCATCTCCATGGAAACTTGGTGAAGACAATGGGCACTGGTTTCGAACTAGTTTTGGACTGGTCTGTCCTGTACTCGTCTTGTACCGTTCCCTGAATGAGTATTTGCTCTAGCATCAGAGCACTTCGCCCCTGCTTTCAGCACACCTGCTGATGCTGAGTTCACCTCCTGGCTAGCTGCCTGTCGCTTCGAAAAGGACTATAAGAGACTCCTCGGAATGGCCCGAATTCTGAGATCTCCCCACGGATGAAGACGCGTCTATTAGTCACCTGCACCACGAGGACTCCGTCTCTCCGTTGGTAGCTATACCCCTCTTCCCTTCTCTCTCTCTCTCTTTTCTTTATCTCTCTCTCCTTTTCTCTTTTCCTGCTCCTTCTATTGCATATAGTGCTGTGTGCACTTAATAAAGTGCACTGCTGTTGAGCAAATTGTTGTTGTCCTCTACTGTGTCTTTTGCGCTCTGAGATCACACGAACCATCACGATTCTCGCTTGCATTAGCGGGTCGTGACAACATTCCATGCCTGGAGACGCTCCAAGGGAAGTGTCCAGACCCGTGTCCAGTCAACAGAACTGACTGACCACTGACCCTGAGTGACCATGGCCCTGCCAGCTCGGAGGCACCGCTGGGACAGCTGCACCTCAGCCCTGTGATAAATGAATGATTTCCTGCTAACTAAATTGTAACTATATCAGTATTTTAGAAAAAGACAAATGGTATGTGATTAGTGTCAGAAAACTGATGTTTGCAGATGTTTATGAAAAAAAATAGGATACAGGATGTAATTTGAGATAAGTAAAATCCCAAAACTGAATAGGTCTTGGGATATTGGAAGACCAGCATGGAGATGGAAAATTGGGATGGTTTCAGGTACAGAATCTAAGCTGTGTTTTTATTTAAGGCTTAGGTTTGGAATATGATGCTGGCTAACATAACACAAGGCTTGGGGTGCATGCACAACCTGTCAGGTTATCCAGAGGACAACGAGGAAGACTGTGAGCCTTCATCCAAAAGACGACCAAAAGAATACAGAAGACCCCCTAACAACAAGTGAAGCATGCACCATGAAGTGTAGTGACGTGGATTTTTAGAATCGGAAATAGGAGGAAACTTACAGGAAACATTGATGAATATGTATTAGCAGAGAGTGTATAAGTGTAGTCTGAATTGCTCTGGTTTGTACGTGAGGTGGGGTGAGAAACCCTCCCTGTACCCCGGTCAGTTTTGCTTATGCCTTATCAGAACCTTAATCAGATTAAATTAATTATTGCCAATTTTTAATATGTTTAATTCTATATTAAATTGCTATTAAAATTGTTGATAAATTTAAATTTGTTCTTTGTTTTATTTATATTTATAACAGGTGCCTGCCTTGTTCCAGGGATGCCATGGCCTTGGGGCTGCCCTGCATCCTCCTGGGGAAGTTCCCTGAGGCTCAGAGCACTCAGTTCCCAGACTCCTTTCCTGTGCCTGCTGTGTCCCCTGGGGCTGCTGAGCTCTCCTGGCTCACAGCAGACATTCAGTCCTTGATCTCGGGGTGACCCCACCCTGGCCAGGCCTGTGCCCAGGGAGCTCCACTCCCTGCTGGTCCCTGGCACACACGGTCCCTGCAGGTGCCCTGTGCTCTCCTGGCAGCACCCAAGGCCCTCCAGACAAACATTCCCCTGCCATCAGCCCTGGCACAAGCTGCAGAGCCCCAGGAAGGTTCAGCACAGACCCTTCACCATCTGGTGGGCCCTGGCCACCAACAAGCAGAACCTGACCCAGACCTGAGTCCCCTGAAGGCCACACTGGGACCCTGATCTCATCCCACGGAGCCCTGGGAGAACAAGGAACACAAGGAGCCTCTTCAGAGTCTGTTCCTTGGGCCTGTTGCTGAGAGGGACTGTGCAGGGAGAGCAAAGCCTTCCTGGGCTGCCCTCAGGAGATGCCCTTTGCTGCTGGAGCTGCTGTGCTGGAGCCCAGCTGTGTCCCAGCAGTGCCCATGGCCTGGCCCTGCCTGTGCTCACAGCACGGACACGCAGCAGGACAGTGACCAAGCTGCCACAGCACTGCGGCCTTACAGCCACAGAAGGGCTGGCAAGGAGAGACTGGAGCTGGGAAGAGCAGCTGTGGGTAGAGCCAGGGCCATTGTCCCTGGCTGTGCTGCTGTGCTGGGAGTCTCTGCCCTCCAGCTCTGCTCACAGGCACTGCCCCTGCAGAGACAGAGAGGGGCTGAGGGAACACCTTGGGCACACAGGGCAGAGCAGGACACTTTATTTGACATCAATGCACAGTGATCAGGGCTCTTTACTGTCTGTGCTTAACACAGGCACAGTAGATACTCATGTAGCAATACTATGACTAACAACATCCCTTTATGGAAAAGAAAATATTATCCAAAACAAAAGAAAAATTTATTACACTAAATAGATGAACAAACAAGACACATATGGTACAGAGCAGTCTGGGCCTGGAATGAGTTCCATTCTGAATGCTGTGCAGAAACAAAGAGGTACCTGATTGTTTCTGAAAAGCACAGAGTGGTCATATTCCTCAGGGCATCCTCCAGCTCCTGGTTCCTCAGGCTATAGATGAGGGGGTTCAGTGTTGGAGGCAGCACCAAGAACAGAAGTGACAGTGCCAGACCCAGGGATGGGCACCAGGCCGGCACAGGTGACCTTGAGGCTCTGCAGGGCTCAGGCCCAGCGGCTGTGCCAGAGTCAGGGCTGAGCTCACACTCTGTGGGCTGGGGCAGAGCCCAAGCAGAAATGAGCCCTGAGCCAGCAGCTCTGCAGTGGTGGCCACCAGGCCGGGTGGCCAAGGGAGGCTTCCGGCCATGCCCTGGAAGCAGCTGCTGCTGCCCAGGGGCCTTTGGTGCCTCAGGCTCTCCCTGGCACAGCTCCCAGCACGGCACTCTGCACTTGTGCCCGAGCCCTTCACTCTGCTGGGGCTGGCCTGGGGCTTTTCCTGCAGTGGGATCTGCCCTGGTCCTGGCACAGGAAAGGCAGTTCCTGCTGGAGCAGGAGGCTCTGCCTGCAATGGGCTCAAACAACCCCAACAAGGCCCTGTTTGCAAAGCCCCCAGTGGGAAATGAAGAAGGGGATCATGCTGCTTTGGGGGTGAATAGTGCTGAAACCAGCCTGACTCCTCCATCCCAAAGTTCCATATGCTGAGAGGGAGCTGAAGCTGTGGCAGAGCTGCTAAAATCCCCAGAGAAAGCAACAACCCAGTGACACCACTGAGAACTTCTGCAGAGCTGCTGAGCTGGCACAGCCTGGGCACATCTGACTGACAGGGCAGCACTTCAGACTAGAAAAACCCCATCCCAAATTTTAACTGCAGCATCTCCTGACAATTCACTCCTTAGGGGCGTGGTGGAGATTCCTCCCTGGAGTGGGGACACCCCTCAAGGTCCCTGCCTGAGGCTGAGCTAAAGAGATTTGCCCACAGTCATTGGTCTGGGGGAGTGACACCCACCTCTGGTTAATAACTGGTTTTGCTTTAATACAATTGCTTCAAAATTGCTTCCTAGAGTACTATATTAAAATGGATGTTACATTACAGCTCCTGTACTGTGGAGTAAGTCATTCTGATTAAGACCTTTTTGTCTAATCATGATCATAATCAGTCATATCTATATGTCCATAAATACTTCTGGTTTGCCATCCATAATGTTGAGGGACAACGTTGTACAAAGGTTCAATTGCACCTGTATAATCCTTTAGGCATAAATCCATGAGAAAGTCTGGGGCTGGGATTGGATCCAGGCACTCCCAGGATCCTCTCACAGAAGGAGTTTAGAAAGCCTGGGGGTCCTGGTTTGGGTCCTTCGTGAACCTGAAGACCCAACTGGAGCTTCTCTAATAAACTTTGCCTGAAGCTGCCACTCTGCCCATGACAGGAACCCCTCTGAATGTCTGTGACATCCCAGCTCTTTGGCAGCCTGGACACTCCTGGGATGTCCCCATGGAGCCCCTGGGAGTGTCAGTGACCTCACTGTTCTTTAGGAGCACAGGGATGTCACCACTGCACTCCTGCCACTGCCTGGGACAAATTGGCTCCTTGGCAGGGTACAGACACCTCTGGTGTCACTGTGCAGCCCTGGGACTGTCTGTCACCTCATGACCCTTAGGAAGATTAAGGACCCCTGGGATGTCACCACAGAGCCCCTGGGACTGAGTGTGACCAAACAGATCTTCAGGAGCCCAGAGACCCCCCAGATGCCACCATGGAGCCCCTGTGCCTGCACGTGAGCTCACAGCTCTTGAGCAGTTGGAAACCCCTGGAATCTCTTCCATCTGCTCTGCTGAGGATGCAGCCTCAGTAACTTGGAGGTTCCCTGATGAATTTTAGCTCTCCAGAGGCTTGTTCAGTCTTCAGCTCCTCAGTTCAGGAATTCAGTGCCAAAGGCTCATTAACATTCCAAAGCACTCCAACAAGAAAAGCCCCTGGGAATAATTTAATTCCAAGTCTTCAATTCTTCTGGGGTTAATTGTACAGATTTCAGAAGTGTATTCAAAGAGAATATGCTATTTTTTTTTAAATGCACGGTGTTTTTTGTCTTCTTTAGTTTTGTTTTCCTGTTTATAGATTGATATCAGCAATCTCCAGTTGATATTGATCCCCAGCACCTCCGAAGGTGCTCTGAATAGATATGAACATCAAGACCCTTCATGGCTGACAATCAATCAGACTGTCCCTATCCCCACCCCACCATTTCCCTCATCCAGCCCCTGGCACTCAGAGCAGCCTTGTGCAAATCTGAGCTCCCTCCACTCCAGGCTGCACCTGCAGCTTTCAGCTCCTTGGCACCAACTCCCACCTGCTTTCCTTGCAGAAGGAGCTGCCCGAGACACAGAGGGATGTTCATTTCATGTCAGCCAACAAAGCCAAGGGAAGGCACAGCTCCATGAAAAACACAAGTCCAGCCAGTGACACAAAGAGAGGGCAAGATCAGGATTTCTTCTCCTGCCATTGTACAGTTCCAGGATATTCCTGGTCTCTCCTGCTGGTGGGAAAACTTGGACATTTCTTAGAAGTGCTCCAATGACCCAGCTAATGAAGATGTGCTCGTGCACCTCGCAAGCTGCCAATCCCCTACAGCCCTGCAGGGCTCCTGTCCCATCTGCTCTGCCCCAGTCTAAAACAGGGACCAGCATTGTCCCAGCATCATTGGAGAGCTGAATTGGAAAGGAGCTCAGCAAGTCAGCAGCCCAAGCTGTCAGCAACTGGGTCAGACCAAGTGGTTCAAGGCTTGATTTGGTCTGGATTGGAAAATCCCAAAGGACAGGGATTAGGGGGAAGCATCTCAGCACCTGGCTGAGCCCATGGGAACAAAGGTTTCCTCCTGTCCTGGCTGAGCCTCCCCTCTTTCACCCTCTGCTCATTGTCTTTTGTCTCGCAGCAGGCCCCCGGTGAAGAGCCTGGCTCTGTGTTCTCCATCACCTCCTCAGGGGCACTGCCAGGATGGGATGAGGAGCCCCTCAGCATTCCCTGCTCAGGGCTGGACAAGCCCAGCTCCCTCAGCCTCTCCTGACAGCCCAAGGGCTCCAGCCCCACCTTGGAGCCCTTCCCTGACCCTGCTGCAGCTGCCAGACATCTTTCCTGCCCTGGGCAACCCAGCCCAGGCCACAGGGACCTGGAGAATCCACATCCTTGATGTCCTGGTCACACATCCTAGCCCCTTGTCCCCGTGTCAGGCTCTGGGGTCGATCCTGTGGAACATCCTTTGGTGGAGGCTGTGGCTCCAGGTGCACTGGGGGGATCTTGGGGGACAGGGGACTCTTCTGGGCATGAACAGCATTGGACTTCTTGGGGGAAACTGTGAGGGGGGGCTGGGGCAGAGTGACCAACCCAGTGACCTCACACAGCCCTCCTGGGACGTCACACAGCCCCCATGATGTCACACAGCTTGTCTTTGATGTCACAACCCACTCTGTGATGTCACACAGCCTCCCTGTAATGTCACAGCCAACTTGTGATGTCATAGTCTGCTCTATGATGTCAGACCTCTGCCCTGTGATGTCACAGCTGGCTCTGTGATTTCACACACATGGCCCATGATGCTATGGCTCCTCAATGACCTCACATATCCCACTCTGAGATGTCATAGCCAGCTCTGTGACCTCACGTTTCCAGATGATCCATGGTCTGCACCTGGTGAGCTAACACAATGCTCCTTCTCCAAACCCATGGCCCATGGAAACCACATAATGCCCTTTGGGTAAGAAGGGGAACTGGAAGTTCAGCAGCCTCAGTGTCCTGCCAGCTCAGCCAGGCCAACTGGAACACTGGGGTCTGTGACCACCAGGGACCACCAGAGAGACCCCCAGGGCAGAAGAGGGCATGCAAAAGGGGAGGGGAAATGTGTTAATGATTTTAGGGAAATGATTATCATATGTCTGTTTAGTCTGGGACAAGCAATGAACATGTATCCAAAATACAGAATATAAACAGAAACTTTCCTGTGCTCAGCACGCACGGTTTTGGAGGAGCTGTCCCCCCGTGCATCCGGCTGAATAAAGAATGCTGCTTCTGAATGCTACATTGGGATTAAGGAGTTTTTGATTTTACTGAGCTTTTGGTAACACTCCCACTGCCAAGGAAAGCTCTGTCTGCTGCTGTTCACAAACAGAGCAGGGCTGCTGGGAGATCACAGAATCACAGAATCACCAGGTTGGAAGAAACCTCCAAGATCATCGAGTCCAACCCAGGCCCTAACACCTCAACTAAACCATGGCACTGAGTGCCACATCCAGTCTTTTGTTAAACACATCCTGGGATGGTGATGCCACCACCTCCCCAGGCAGGCCATTCCAGAACTTTATCACCCTTCCCATGAAAAACTTTTTCCTAATTTCCAACCTGTATTTCCCTTGATGAAGCTTGAGGCTGTGTCCTCTTGTTCTGTCAGTTGCTGCCTGGAGAAAGAGACCAACCCCCACTTGACTACAACCACCTTCCAGGAAGTTGCAGAGAGTGATAAGGTCACCCCTGAGTCTCCTTTTCTCCAGGCTAAACAACCCCAGCTCCCTCAGTTGTTCCTCACAGGAGTTGTGTTCCAAGCCCCTCACCTGCCTCATTGCCTCCTCTGGACGTGCTCAAGCGTCTCAATGTCCTTCCTGAACTGAGGGGTCAGAGCTGGATGCAGCACTCAATGTCCTTCCTAAACTGAGGGTCCAGAGCTGGACACAGCACTCGAGGTGCAGCCTCATCAGTGCCGAGTACAGGGGAAGAATCACTGCCCTGCTCCTGCTGGCCACACCATTCCTGATCCAAGTCAGGAGCCATTGGCCTTCTTGGCCACCTGGGCACACTGCTGGCTCATGTCCAGTATGCTGTCCATCATTCCCTGCAAGTCCCTTTCTGCCTGGCTGCTGTCCAGCCACTCTGTCCCCAGCCTGTAGCACTGCAGGGGGTTATTGTGGCCAAAATGCAGGACTGGGCACTTGGACTTATTAAACTTCAGCCTATTGAACTCTGCCCATCCATCCAACCATTCCAGATCTCTCTGCAGAGCCCTCCTACCTTCCAACAGATTGACACATGCTCCCAGCTTAGTGTCCTCTGCAAATTTACTAATGAAAGACTCATTACCCTCATCCATGTCCTCAATAAAAATATTGAACAGAGCTGGCCCCTGCACAGACCCCTGAGGAACACCATCCTGACTGGCTGCCAGCTGGATGCAGCACCATTCCCCACCACCCTCTGGGCCCGGCCATGCAGCCAGTTCTGAACCCAGCAGAGAGTGCTCCTGTCCAAGCCACAGTCCGCCAGCTTGTCCAGCTTCACCACAAGGACAACTCAATGACCACACCCACTGAGGACACCCACTAACTACCCTCATTGACCATCCCTCACTGGACCACACCCTTTGACCAAACCCAATGACTACACCCACTGTGCACACCCACTGACGACTCCCCACTGACCACCCTACTGACCAACTCAATGAACAACCCCACTCACAACCCCAATGACTACACACCAGTGACCACCCCACTGACCAATACCACTGACTACACTGCAGTATCCACCCACTGACCACACCCACTGACTACAGCTTACTGACCACACCCACTGCCCATTGCACACTGACCACACCCCAGAGACCACACCCACTGATTACACCCACTGACCACACCAACTGACTACACCCACTTACTACACACACTGACCACCCCAATGATCACACCTACTGACCACACCAACTTACCACACACACTGACCACCCCACTGAACACACCCCACTGACCACACCCACCCCATTGATCACATCCAGTCACATCCATCAAAATGGCCTCACCCACCCCTTTGACAACACCCTGAAATGGCCACACCTGCTCCATTGATTACATCCCTCACATTGGCCACTCCTATTCTAATGACCACACACCCACATTGACCACACCCACTGCAGTGACCACACTCATCCTATTGACCCCACCTAGTCTCCAATGATCCCATCATTGTGACCACACTGACCACACCCATCGTGCTGATCACACCCAATGACCACACCCATTCACCACACCCACTTCCTACCCTAATGACCACTCCTCTGACCATACCCACTGACCAAATCCTCTGACTACCCCTATTGACCATCCCTCACTGACAACACCCTTTGACCACACCCAGTCACAACACCCAGTGCCCACACCCACTGACCACTCCCCACTGAATACCCCACTAACCACTCCCCACTGACCACCCCACTGATCATACCCACTCACCACACTCACTGACTACCGCAATCACCACACCCATTGACCTCACCCACTGCCCATCCCAATGACAACCCCACTGACCACTCCCACTTACCACACCCACTGACCAAACCCACTGCCCACCCCAATGAAAACTCCACTGACCTGCCCACTGACCAATCCCCACTGACTAACCCACTGCCCACACCCGAATGACCACACCCCACTGCCCACCCCAATGACCACCCAAGGAGAAGGGTGCCCTTTCCAGGCAAGAGGAAATACGTGGCCAGGAAGAGCCAGTCGGTGGTGTAGCTTTCCCTGTGTCCTGGTTTAGGGCAAAATTGGGAGAAAACCGCCGAAGGGGTTCCTCTGGAAGAGCAAACCCAAATGGCCCCTTCCCCCAGCCGGTCCAGGAAAAGAACTTCCTCAGAGAAAAGTGGAAAAAACTATTTATTTAACAAACAAAATGCCCACAAATGCAAAGAATTAATAATATGAAACAATAAAACCTCTCCCCGCTCTGAAGAGAGATGGCAAACAGAGACAGTCCTTGCCCTGGGTGTAGCTCAGCTCACTCAGTCTCTCACCAATCCCACTCCCTCCGCAGGTCCAGGCCCCAGCTGCCACAGGTGCCAGCCCTCGCTGCTCCTCTGGGTTTTTCAGTCCACAGCAGATTTAAACAGTCCCAAGAAAAAGGAAAAAAAACAGTCCAGGGAGTCTTCTCTGCCCTAGCTAGCTAAAACTAACTAAAAGCACAGGAGATCTCTGTCCCACCACTGTCCGTGCCTCAGACGAACGGCAGAGAGAGCGATGTGTGGGAGTCAGGCAGGTTTTCTCAAAACAAACTGCACGCTGCTTCTTTCTCCCCCTTCACTCCCAGAACAAGTTTTAAAGGTACAGAACACAATATACAGCACAAACAGAACAGACGATTGGGGACACCAGCAGCATAAAGTCACCCTACCACACCCTGTATATAATTTGTCTTATCCTTTCTGTTATCAGTAATGTTTCTGTTCCTATTTGTTGCTTATCTTGTTGCTGTTTCCAGCAAATTGTGCTTATCCCAGCCCAGGATCTTTGCCTTTTGTCCTTTCAATGAGAGGCTGGAGGGCAGTGAGGGGTGACACAGTTTTAGTGGGAGCAGAAAATTGGGAAATCCCAATCCTAAAGCCCAGCCCGTGGAAATTGAGCATCCCAGCTGGTGCCAGCCCTGGTGTCCTTGGCAACCACCCCTGGCATGGGGTCTGCATGGAGCTGCCAAGGGACTAACCATAGCAACAGGGGGCTGGTGGTGGTTGCCATGGAAACTCTTCAGAGTAACAGGGCCTGGTGATGTTTGCCTGCTAAGGAACCGAGTTGTCCCAGGCCCTCTGAGAGGTTCCATGGGGACTTCCCAAGAGTCTCCAGGCTGTTCCACAGCTGGAATGTCACAGGCACAGACAGGGGCTCCATGGACACCTCCCAGGGGTTTCTGGGGATGGTCAAAAGCCCTGTGGTCAGAGGCAGTCACAGCCATTCCATGGTGACATCTCAGGCCATATCTTTCAAAAGATCAGGTTGTTTGGAGACCTGTCCCAGCTGGACTGGAATGTTTCCAGGGATGGGACATTGACTGTCCTGGTGGATCACGAACCTTACCATCAAAAATTTCCTCCTTATCCCTCCTTATCTGAACCTCCCTTCCTTTTGTTTAAAACCACCACCCTCTGTCCTATTATGACAGGCCCTACTAAAACCTTTGTCCACCATTGCATTCCCAATGAGCCGGGTTTCCGTGGCAATTGCCAGGACAGGTGATCCAGGTGTGGTGTCCCAGGGAGGGTTGCCATGGACACAGTGGCCAGCACTGCCCCTTTCTGTCTGGCTGAGCTGGCCTTTGGCCCTGGCAGTGGCGTTTGCTGCTGGTTCCATGGCAGCCAGCGCGGCACAGGGCAGGTGGCCATGGCACAAGCCCCCAGCAAGGGATCCCCTCTGGCTCTGGGCAGTGACACCAGCCCTGAGCAAGGGGCCCAGGGCAGCTTTCCATGGCAACCAACCATCACAAGGGCTCCAGGCCTTGGTTGCCCTGGCACCAAACCAAGGAACGGGACCCTGTGGCCACTGCCGTGGCACCTGAGGGCACCGACGAGTGTCAGTGCAACAGTACCTGGAACAGCCCTGACATCGCTGTGTCCTGAGGGTTGCCATGGCAGCCCAGGACAGCAACAGCTCTGCATGCACGTGGCCATGGAACCTGGCTACAGAAATGGCTCCTTGGGCTGTTTTCCAAGGAAACTGGAACTGCTCATGGTTGACGTGGCACCCAAACCCAGCAGTGGGGTCAGTGCAGTGTCCATGGCCACAGCCCCTTGCAATGGCCCAGGGCAGCTTGGGATGATGATCCACCCTCACTCCTGGCCCAGGCCAGGGCTGCAGTGCCCTTCCCCACAGCCTGTCTGCACTGAAGCACTTCCAGGCCTCTCTGTATTTCCCTTCCCCTCACTCTTGGCTCACTCACACACCTCCCAACAATCCACCTGGAGCTTTCAGCTGCAAGGAGTTCAAAGCTTGTCTGTCCTTCAGGAGTTGGTCCAATTCTGCCTTCAGCCAAATCTGGATTTGTGTTTATTGTACAACTTCCTATGTGTCTAAAACATTCCTTGCATGGTTCTGCCTTGGGGAAGGGGAACCTCCTTGGAGACACCTTGGGCTTGGCACACACTTGAGGAGATTGTCTGAAACTCAGGAGTTTCAGATTGCAAAAAAAGGAATTAAACCCCTCTTTGGTTGAGTGCAGCCAGTTCTCTGAGCAAAGCAGGTCCCAGGTGAGTGAGGAGAGACAGGATGGGGTTGGGGAATGCAGAGCAATGTTCACCACACTGGAGCAAGGGTCTCCAGTCTTCTCATGGTAGAGCTTCTCTGAACAGGCCAGATGTCCTTGGGAGAGACTCTGGATCAATATCAGACAATGAATGCTGCAATCACCACTTCTCTAAAGAGAAAATTTCACCTTTGAAAATATGAATGTGGATTTATTAGAATCCCTTTGAAGTATTTCTCCGGAACTCTAGAAAAAAAGACTTCCTAGTGAGCCTCTCTATACCTGATGGAAATCAAGGCAGAGCCATGGTTTGTCAAGACATGCTTGATCCTAATGAGCCCCGTGGTGCATTTGGTGCTGAGCCCTTGAACCTCAGGGCCTGAGAGGAGATTGCACAAACCTTTCCAGGAGGTCAAAGTCAAAAACCCAAAGTGTCTTGAGGCATTAATGGGTTGCACTGAGGTCCATCCCCAACACAGGCTCCTCATGGACTCCTTGGAGGAGAGAATTGGAGGCCAGGATTGCACAAAAATCTCTCGGAGACTCAGTGTGGGAAGGAAATTCCAAAGTACCTTAAACATCCTTGAGTATCTCAAAGCTCCATTAATTATTATTATCCATTAATTATTATTATCCATTATTAATAAGCTCCACTGAGTGTCAGTGCAAAGCCTCTCAAGGGACTCATTAAAGCAGATAATTGGAGGCCAGGATCGCACAAAAACTTCTCAGAGACTCAGTGTCAAAAAAAAGTTCTTTAAGAAACTTTGAGTACCTGAAAGTATTAATGAGCCCCACTGAGTGTTTTCACTGACTAAGAATCCCAAGGGACTTGTTCAAGTAGATAATTGGGGCCAGGATTGCACAAACTTTCTCACAGAATCAGATTTAAAAGGGAAATACCAAGTACCAACTGAAGTACACTGAAGCATTAATGAGCCCCACTGAGTGTTGCTACTGACAAAGCCTCTCAAGGGACTAATTACAGCAGATAATTGGAGGCCATGACTGCAGAAGCCTCTCAGAAACTCCAAGGCAAAAGCCAAACCCAAAATCCTTTGCAGAACCTGCAGTGCCTGGCAGCATTCAGGAGCCCCCGAGGGCCATTCCTGACCAAGGCTCCCCAGGGACTCCTTCCAGCACATCCTTGAGGCCCCTGGGCTGTCAGGGGGATGCTGAGGGCAGGACAAGGGGCTGAGAGTGCCTAGCCTTGCTGGGGCTGTGCCAGGAGGCCCCAGGGCCTCAGGACAAGGGGTCTCCTCACAGCTCTTGCTGGCACAGACCTTGTTGTGCCCCAGGCCACCAAGACTTGGCTTCTCTTTGTCCCCTCCTGGCATCACTGCCTCCAGTTCTCTGCTCTGCCTGGGGCCTGGGGACACTTGCTCTGTCCTGTGCCTCACTGGGACCCATTAAATCTTCCAGAAACTTTGCAGTTGGATTCTGACGTGGAGTTCTTGAGAGGTTTCTTCTGCTCTCTCTCAGGGACTGATTATTCAGGGCCTAAGCACAAGCCCCAGAGGGTCATTAAAGTCCTTGTGCTGTGTCTGTGCTGATGAGCTGGGCTGGGCTCCTGGCACAGAGGCAGCTCCTGGCAACCAAGAGGAGCCTTAAAACACATTTCTCTTGCTGAGCAGCTCTTCTCCCAGCCCAGCAGGCCTGGGGCACTGCCTGCAGCCACCCCAGGCACAGCACAGAGGCACAGAGAGCTTCAATCACTCAGGGCTGGGAAGGGGCTGAGAAGTGACTGGGGGAGAATCACTGCCAGCCCTTGGCACAGGAATGTCTGGCTGCAGGACAATGCATCTGCAGCTCCTGCAGGGATCTCCTCAAGCTGGAACAGCCCAATGCCTATAGACTCTGTGAGTACATTCTCTGATTCTCTCTTGTGTAGAGCAGCCAAGGGTGCCCAGGGCTGTCCTGCAGAGCAGGGTCCTGCATCCCAGGTGCTGTGCTGGGGCAGGGACTGTGCTGCCTGCCAGGGACAGCTCTCAGCCAGCCCTGGGAGCTGCTCCCAGCACTGGGGGACAAGATCTGGGTGGAAGCAGACAGCTGGTAATGTGTGGAAGTGTTCTCCTTGTGTGGTGAGGATGCTGCATTGTTCAGGACTGCTCCCAGCAGGACATTGAACTGCAGAACATTTCCAAGTAGATTACACAGGGAGCACAGCAAGGCAGTGGCTGCACAAAAGGGAAAATCCTGTTTCTTTAATCTACTGCTCTGTGTTGCCTGGATGGGAAATTGCACACAGATATTCATCTCTCAGTTGAGGCTGAGAAAAAGAAAACACTTTTCTCTGAGAACTTAATAAACCAGGCAGTGACAGAAACCAGCAGAGGGTCCCTTGCAGGCAGCACCAGTGTTGGTTTTCCAGCCTCCTCAGGGTTGCTCTGATGTTGCCATCAGAGCCTGCAGAGGCAGAGGTGCCCCTGGGCAGTGCCTGAGCCGGGAGAGGTGTGCAGGGCAGAGCTGAGCCCCCAGGGCTGGGCTGGGCTCTGGCAGCACTGGCAGGGCCCAGCCCTGGGCACAGGGAAGCAGCTGCAGGCAGGGGCAGCTCCAGGCAGCAGAGCCCTGGGCAGGCAGTGGGGGAAAAATGCCACCAAGCTCGGCTGGGATATTGAAAGTCCTCTCCAAACAATTCCAGGATTACTTTTTTTACAGATCCCATGCCCAGGCAGATCAAATGTCCAACAGCAGCTCCATCAGCCACTTCCTCCTGCTGGCATTGGCAGACAGGCGGCAGCTGCAGCTCCTGCACTTCTGCCTCTTCCTGGGCATCTCCCTGGCTGCCCTCCTGGGCAACGGCCTCATCATCAGCGCCGTAGCCTGCGGCCACCACCTGCACAGCCCCATGTTCTTCTTCCTGCTCAACCTGGCCCTCACCGACCTGGGCTCCATCCTAACCACTGTCCCCAAAGCCATGCACAATTCCCTCTGGGACACCAGGAACATCTCCTACACAGGATGTGCTGCACAGGTTTTTCTGATTTTCTTCTTTCTTGTAGCACAGTTTTATCTCCTGACCATGATGTGCTACGACCGCTACGTGTTCATCTGCAAACCCCTGCACTACGAGACCCTCCTGGGCAGCAGAGCTTGTGCCCACATGGCAGCAGCTGCCTGGGCCAGTGCCTTTCTCACTGCTCTCATGCACACAGCCAATACGTTTTCCCTGCCCCTGTGCCATGTCAATGCCCTGGGACAGTTCTTCTGTGATGTGCCACAGATCCTAAAACTCTCCTGTTCACACTCCAAACTCAGGGAATTGTGGCTTCTTGTGTTTTCCATCTGTTTATCATTGTGTTGTTTTGTGTTCATTGTTTTCTCCTATGTGCAGATCTTCAGGGCCGTGCTGAGGATCCCCTCTGAGCAGGGACGGCACAAAGCCTTTTCTACCTGCCTCCCTCACCTGGTCGTGCTCTCCCTGTTCCTCAGCACTGGCATTTTTGCCTACCTGAAGCCCCCCTCCATCTCTTCCCCATCCCTGGATCTGGCCCTTTCAGTTCTGTACTCAGTGGTGCCTCCAGCCCTGAACCCCCTCATCTACAGCCTGAGGAATCAGGAGCTCAAGGCTGCAGTGTGGAGAATGATAACTGGATGTTTTAAGGAACACTGAACTGGCTGGCCAGTAAATCACTTTATATAAAAGTGATTATTGTATATTTATAGTATATGTATTGTATATTTATTGTATCTTTATTGTATATGTATATTACTTTAAATACAAGTCAGCTTTGATACTTATTGTTGGTTTCATTTTCGGGGATCTTTTCTCTTGCTTTTACTTTTTTAATCTTGTCAACAATTAAATATCATTGTCTGTGCCATTTCTCATTTTGTTTCTCTCCACCTTCCCTGTGGCCACAGTATGTGTCAATGAGGGGCTGAGCTCTTGGTGGCTCTAAAGGAACTCAAAGATGTCCCAGCCAAGTTTTCTGCAGAGATGCCCCTTTGGGGCATCCCTTCTCTGCAGCTGCAGCAGCAATGTCTGTGTGCAGAGCTGGGGGCAGATCAGTGCTGGCACAGCAGCTGTGCCCAGCAGCAGCAGCACTTGGTGCTGTCAGTGCTGCTGCCGTGGCCCTGCCCCACTGCCCTCCTGGCCCTGGTGTTGCTGTAGGGCCTGAGTGCTCTCGGGGCCGGGCACAGGGCTGGGGGTGGCAGTGCCGGGGCTGCAGCAGGGACAGCCCATGGGCACTGCTGGGACAGCAGTGCTGAGGCCTCAGCACAGGGTCTGGGGGCTCCAGGCTCCTTGCCCAGGCTCTCTCCAGAACACATTGCCCAGGCCAATGCTCAGCAGAGAAAAGCCCCGGCAGCAGCCCCAGGCTGGCCGTGGGCAGGCTGGGGGCAAACAGCATGGCTGGGGCTCTGCAAGGGCCCTGGGGCACACGGCAAGGAGCAGCAGAGCAGGGCCTGATCCATCCCCACTGCGCTGGACACCCCAGGGCAGCGTCCCACAGCCTCCTCATGCACCTGCCAACAACATCCCCCCTCTGCAGCCCTGGCCTCTCCCCCAGCTCACACAGCTGCCGCAGCCTTGCAGGCACAGACACGGCAGCACTGCCTCAGGAGCCCCTGTTTGCACTGCCCAGAGCAGGCCTGAGCGCCTCCATGGTGTTGGTGTGGGGAGATGAACCTGAGGGAGCACAAATGCCAGCAGCCCCTGGGGTCAGGAAGGGCTGGGGGACAGCAGGGAAACCCCTCAGGTTTGTGGTGGCCTCTGAAGTCAGCCAGAAAGTTTGTTCCCATGAGCTGGGAGTTTCCTGTGCCACTGCAGACGTTGTTGCTCAGAGCCAAGGGACCCTGGCAGCCACCCCCAAACTGCCCTGACCATTTCCTTTGCTCCACCTTGACTTTCTTTACTCTTCCCTGCTACAAATTTCTTCTCTCTCCCACCCCTGTTCCCTTCTCTGCAGTCTTCCTATCCATTTCCTCTCTGGCCTCTCTCCCCATTTCAGTTCCTGAGTCGGCATCATGGAAAAGTAAAATTTATCAGCAACCTCCAAGGGGCTGAGGCTCCATCCCCATCAGAGCAGCAATGAACAGAAATGGGCACAGCTTTCTGGCTGCCCCAGCTTTGGGATGGGCCCTGGGCCTGCAGCAGGAGCAGCTCCTGAGGGCCCCAAGGCCAAGGCTGTTGTGCTGGCCTGGGCAGATGGGATGGCAGCAGGGGCTGCAGAGCTCTCAGGACCTCAGGGAGAGGGGAGCAGGGCACCCAGAGAGCCTGGTTTTCCCTTGTGCCAGCACCTTGCCCATGGCTGGGGCTGAGCCCTCTGGGAGCTGCAGCTGCTGCTGTGCCCTGCAGAGGGGCTGAGGCCGTGGGGCCCCTGGCCAGAGCAGCCTGCCCTGAGCAGAGCTGTGGGGTCAGAGCCGGCTGGGCTGTGCTGGGGAGAGACCTTGGTGTTGCAGAGAGCTCAGGGCAGCTGGCAGAGCTTGCAGGGAGCTGGGCTGGGCTGAGAGAGCCTGGCCTGGAAACCATCAGTGTCCATCTCAGCCTGGGTGACCCTGCAGGGGCAGGACTCAGCCCAGGGCTTGTGGGGCAGAGCCAGTGCCTTTGGCAGGCATTGAAAACAGGCAAGAGAGGAGGCTGCTGTGTGCCCTTGGTGGCATGGACAGAGCAGGGAGGGGGCCCAAGGCTGCTGTGGGCCCCACGGCAGAGGGGCCATTCCCCCCGCAATGCTCCTGTCCTGCCCTGGGCCTGCACAGGCCCTGTGGCACCATGGCTGGGCCAGCGCGGCACAAAGGGGCCACGCCGCCGCTGACAGCCGGGGCTGACAGCAAGGCCAGGCACACACAAGGAATTGCTGGGCATTGCCTGGCCTGGGCAGGGCTGCCTGTGCCAAAGGCACAGCTCAGCTGCCCTTGGGGGCTGCAGGAAAAGTGCAGAGCCCAAAGAGCCTCCCTGGCTGTGCTGGAGACCAAGGCTGGAGGAGGGAAAGGCAGGGCTGCTGCGGGATGGGGAGGGATTGAATTCCAGCACACACCTCAGTTCTCTGATGATCCTGGCACCATGCTACTCCCTGTTCCAGACTGGAGCAGAGCAGATGTTGATGGGACAGGAGCCCTGCGGGGCTGTCAGGGACCTGCAGCTTGCAAGGTGCTCTGCTCTCCCTCAGCTCCTCTCTGAGAGATGTCAATCCCAGCTCGACACCTCAGGGCACAAGTGGCACTGCCTGTTCATGGGTACACAACTGATGTCTGCCTGGAAAGGGGCAGAGATTTTAATTCCTGTTAGTTTCACGATATGCAAGGATAATTTTATTATCTGGGTCACTTACATAGTTTTAAGAAGTGGCAAAGTTTTTTCACCAGGAACAGGAATTTTCTGGATCTACTGGATTCTTGTGCTGATGGCAGGAGAATACTGATCTTCCCCTGACCTTTGCACTAATGTACAGTCTAATATTTCATGACCCTCTTCCTTCAGGTGTTTCCAGCTCTCCTGTTTCATTGGCCATGTCTACGGACAACTTTTCAGTAGTGCATGTGCATGTGCAACCTGTAAGGTTATCCAGAGGACAATGAGGAAGACTGTGAGCCTTCATCCAAAAGACCACCAAAAGAAGACACAAGACCCCCTAGCAACAAGTGAAGCATGCACCATGAAGTACAGTGACATAGATTTTTAGAATGGGAAATAGGAGGAAACTTAGGGGAAACATTGATGAATATGTATTAGCAGATAGTGATAAGTGTAGTCTGAATTGCTCTGGTTTGTACGTGAGGTGCGGTGAGAAGCCCTCCCTGTACCCCAGTCAGTTTTGCTTATGCCTTATCAGAACCTTAACCAGATTTAATTAATCATTGCCAAATGTTTGTATATGTTTAATTTTATATTAAATTGCTATTAAAATTGTTGCTAAATTTAAATTTGTTCTTTATTTTATTTCTATTTATAACAGGTGCCTGCCTTGTTCCAGGGATGCCACATGGCCTTGGGGCTGCCCTGCATCCTCCTGGGGAAGTTCCCTGAGGCTCAGAGCACTCAGTGCCCAGACTCCTTTCCTGTGCCTGCTGTATCCCCTGGGGCTGCAGAGCTCTCCTGGCTCACAGCAGACATTCAGTCCTTGACCTCGGGATGACCCCACCCTGGCCAGGCCCGTGCCCAGGGGAGCTCCACTCCCTTCTGGTCCCTGGCACACACGGTCCCTGCAGGTCCCCTGTGCTCTCCTGGCAGCACCCAAGGCCCTCCAGACAAACATTCCCCTGCCATCAGCCCTGGCACAAGCTGCAGAGCCCCAGGAAGGTTCAGCACAGACCTTTCACCATCTGATGGGCCCTGGCCACCAACAAGCAGAACCTGACACAGACCTGAGTCCCCTGAAGGCCACACTGGGACCCTGATCTCATCCCACTGAGCCCTGGGAGAACAAGGAACACAAGGAGCCTCTTCAGAGTCTGTTCCTTGGGCCTGGTCCTGAGAGGGACTGTGCAGGGAGGCGAAAGCCTTCCTGGGCTGCCCTCAGGAGATGCCCTTTGCTGCTGGAGCTGCTGTGCTGGAGCCCAGCTGTGTCCCAGCAGTGCCCATGACCTGGCCCTGCCTGTGCTCACAGCACGGACACGCAGCAGGACAGTGACCAAGCTGCCACAGCACTGCGGCCTTACAGCCACAGAAGGGCTGGGAAGGAGAGGCTGGAGTTGGGAAGAGGAGCTGTGGGAAGAGCCAGGGCCATTGTCCCAGGCTGTGCTGCTGTGTTGGTAGTCTCTGCCCTCCACCTCTGCTCACAGGCACTGCCCCTGCAGAGACAGAGAGGGGCTGAGGGAACATCTTGGGCACACAGGGCAGAGCAGGACACTTTATCTGACATCAATGCACAGTGATCAGGGCTCCTTACTGTCTGTGGTTAACACAGGCATGGTAGATACTGATGTAGCAATACTGTGACTAATGGCATCCCTTTATGGAAAATATTATCAAAAATAAAGAAAAGAAAAAATTTATTACACCATATCGAATAACAAACAAGACACATGGCACAAAGCAGTCTGGGCCTGGAATGAGTTCCATTCTGAATGCTGTGCAGAAACAGAGAGTCACTTGATTGTTTCTGAAAAGCACAGAGTGGTCATATTCCTCAGGGCATCCTCCAGCTCCTGGTTCCTCAGGCTGTAGATGAGGGGGTTCAGTGTTGGAGGCAGCACCAAGCACAGAAGTGACAGTGCCAGACCCAGGGATGGGCACCAGGCTGACACAGGTGACCTTGAGGCTCTGCAGGGCCCAGGCACAGCGGCTGTGCCAGAGTCAGGGCTGAGCTCACACTCTGTGGGCTGGGGCAGAGCCCAGGCAGAAATGAGCCCTGAGCCAGCAGCTCTGCAGTGGTGGCCACCAGGCCGGGTGGCCAAGGGAGGCTTCTGGCCATGCCCTGGAAGCAGCTGCTGCTGCCCAGGGGCCTTTGGTGCCTCAGGCTCTCTCTGGCACAGCTCCCAGCACGGCACTCTGCACTTGTGCCTGAGGCCTTCACTCTGCTGGGGCTGGTCTGGGGCTTTTCCTGCAGCAGGACCTGCCCTGGTCCTGGCACAGGAAAGGCAGTTCCTGCTGGAGCAGGAGGCTCTGCCTGCAATGGGCTCAAACAACCCCAACAAGGCTCTGTTTGCAAAACCCCCAGTGGGAAATGAAGAAGGGGATCATGCTGCTTTGGGGGTGAAGAAAGCAGCCTGACTCCTCCATCCCAAAGTTCCGCATGCTGAGAGGGAGCTGAAGCTGTGGCAGAGCTGCTAAAATCCCCAGAGAAAGCAACAACCCAGTGACACCACTGAGAGCTTCTGCAGAGCTGCTGAGCTGGCACAGCCTGGGCACATCTGACTGACAGGGCAGCACTTCAGACTAGAAAAGCCCCATCCCAAATTTTAACAGCAGCATCTCCTGACATTTCCCTTCTTGGGGGGGTGTGGAGATTCCTCCCTGGAGTGGGGACACCCCTCAAGGTCACTGCCTGAGGCTGAGCTAAAGAGATTTGCCCATGGTCATTGGTCTGAGGGAGTGACACCCATCTCTGGTTAATAACTGCTTTTGCTTTAATACAATTGCTTCAAAATTGCTTCCTAGAGCACTCTATTAAAATAGATGGTACAGCTCCTGTGCTGTGGTGTAAATAATTCTGATTAAGGCCTTTCTGTCCAATCATCATCATAATCAGTCATATCTATATGTCCATAAATACTTCTGGTTTGCCATCCTTAATGTTGTGGGACAAAGTTGTACAAAGGTTCAATTCCACCTGTATAATCCTTTAGGCATAAATCCTTGAGAAAGTCTGGGGCTGGGATTGGATCCAGGCACTGCCAGGATCCTCACACAGAAGGAGTTTAGAAAGCCTGGGGGTCCTGGTTTTGGTCCTTTGTGAACCTTGTGACCCATCAGGAGCTTCTCTAATAAACTTTGCCTGAAGCTGCCACTCTGCCCATGACAGGAACCCCTCTGAGTGTTGGTGACATCCCAGCTCTTTGGCAGCCTGGACACTCCTGGGATGCCCCATGGAGCCCCTGTGAGTGTCTGTGACATCCCAGCTCTTTGGCAGCCTGGACACTCCTGGGATATCCCCATGGAACCCCTGGGAATGTCAGTGACCTCGCTGTTCTTTAGGAGCACAGGGATGTCACCACTGGACTCCTGCCACTGCCTGGGACAAATTGGCTCCTTGGCAGGGTACAGACACCTCTCTTGTCACTGTGCAGCCCTGGGACTGTCTGTCACCTTATGACCCTTAGGAAGATTAAGGAGCCCTGGGATGTCAACAGGGAGCCCCTGTAACTGAGTGTGAGCAAACAGATCTTCAGAGCCCAGAGACCCCTCAGATGCCACCATGGAGCCCTTGTGCTTGCATGTGAGCTCACAGCTCTTGAGCAGCTGCAATCTTCTGGAATCTCTTCAATCTGCTCTACTGAGGATGGATTCTCAGCAACTTGGAGGTTCCCTGATGAATTTTACCCCTCCAGAGGCTTGTTCAATCTTCAGCTCTTCACTTCAGGAATTCAGTGCCAATGCCAAAGGCTTGTTAACATTCCAAAGCACTCAAACAAGAAAAGCCCCTGGGAAAGACTTAATTTCAAGTCTTCAATTCCTCTCTGGTTAATTGTACAGATTTCGGAAGTGTATTCAAAGAGAATATACTATATAGTTTTTCTAATGCAGGTTTTGGGGTTTTTTTTATCCTCTTTAGTTTTATTTTCCTGTTTATATACTGATATCAGCAATCTGTAGTTGATATTGATCCCCAGCACCTCCTGAGGTGCCCTAAATAGATATGAACATCAAGACCCTTCATGGCTGACAATCAATCACACTTTGTCCCTATCCCCACCCCACCATTTCCCTCATCCAGCCCCTGGCACTCAGAGCAGCCCTGTGCTAATCTGAGCTCCCTCCACTCCAGGCTGCACCTGCAGCTTTCAGCTCCTTGGCACCAACTCCCACCTGCTTTCCTTGCAGAAGGAGCTGCCCGAGACACAGAGGGATGTTCATTTCATGTCAGCCAACAAAACCAAGGGAAGGCACAGCTCCATGAAAAACACAAGTCCAGCCAGTGACACAAAGAGAGGGCAAGATCAGGATTTCTTCTCCTGCCATTGTACAGTTCCAGGAAATTCCTGGTCTCTCCTGCTGGTGGGAAAACTTGGACATTTCTTAGAAGTGCTCCAATGACCCAGCTAATGAAGATGTGCTCGTGCACCTCGCAAGCTGCCAATCCCCTACAGCCCTGCAGGGCTCCTGTCCCATCTGCTCTGTTCCTGTCTAAAACAGGGACCAGCATTGTCCAGCATCATTAGAGAGCTGAATTCGAAAGAAAAGCCAGGGAACTCTTAATTAAAGTGGGAAGCTGGACAGAGCAATGCACATACTACCAACATGGTTCATTCATGCGTTCTTCCTTTATTCTCCCGGAATGGCAGGGTAAATACTGTTCAGATAGTTTACAGTTACAAGTGTTTTCTAATTGGCACTCAGTGTGAGAAAGAACGTAAACAATTTCACCCTTACGGAAGTTGTCGTAACTATGCTATCTAATGCTTAAACACACCTTAAAGTGAATTACTAACTGCGCCACAGGTCTGTCTACTTCTAGACGGGCCTGAAACTGAGGCCTAGTTTGGGATAGCTCAGCTCAATTTGCTACATCTTCCCCATTTTCTTTTTAAGGTAACTCAAAAGCACAGCTAATTATTTTTACATACATTATAATAAACAAAACATAAATCTAAAATAACTATAATAACAACAAAATTATTACACCAGAACAGATCAAATCTTTGATCCACCCAATAAAACCCCATAAATCAAACCATTTGTCAAATGGAGTGTCAACAGCCACAAATTTTCCCATGTTGCTCTTCAGCTGTGAAAGTTGTTTATAAATCAATTAAAAAGGGTCTAACAAATTCAAGATAATTATAATACAATAAAAACTCAAAAAAGCAGTTAAGTGTTGCCATTTTTTGGCTGCTTTTCTTTCATGGACAACAAACCTGATGACAAAGTGTCCAAATATTAAACAACATTTGCCTGGCACAGAGTCCAAACAATCGAGTTCTTGGGGCTCAGTACCAGTGGCTTTAAAATTTGGTGCAAGGACAACAGCTTGTGCTCCCAAAATACTTTCTGGGTTAATTTTGGCTTGAGTTCAAACTCTGAACTCTGTCATAAAATTCACCAACACTCCAATTAAACAAATACAAAAGAAATTAAGTGGTATAGTTATACCTTTTTCACCAAACCACTAACTAAAACAAACACTTCATTTTACTGGTTATTACTTAATTCTAAATACTAAAACCAACTTATTACTAAACCTAATCTTATAACTATAACTATATTCTGTATTTTACAAAATCAGTTCTCAGCAGTTTCAGAGTCGTCACAGGGTGCTCCAGATAAATCATTGTTGTCACCGTTGTTATCACTGTTAGCTGTTATCTCTGACTGGGAACATACACGGGTAAATCAACTCGGCACCAAATAGGTTCTGCTTCTCCTGCAAACACATACAAATACAAACATTAAACAACACAAAACTCAGTCCTTGTCATTCACCCATTTGCATGTTCTTGTGATAAAGTCCTGGAATTGCCTGTGGTCTTCCTTTCTTCGCTGCAGGGTGATGTATCACAACTGCAGGTTCTTTTCTTCTTTCATCCCTTGTGCATCATTCAAGGGAGTCTAAAGCTGTCGGTGCAGGCCCTAGCATGACATGGCCTGTTTCACCACACTGAAAACCAGGGATGTCAGGTGATGGATTTTCATTGTTGCTGGGATAATTGATGTTGCCTCCTGACAGAGCAGCTGCAATGATGCGTGCTTGTTTCTGCATTGCATCTTTCACGGCCGCTGTGAACGCTGCTGTCTGGTCACTCTGCTCAGCTCTGGTTGCTCATATCAGCATCTCATCAACTGCACAGCTTTGGGGTAGGGTAGCAGGGATGGCTCTGGTACGTGAATTGGCATTTTCAAAGGCGAGGGAACGAAATAGGTGTTCTTGCACGTCTGTATTTAGGTCTTGTACATCTTTTAAAGCAGCTGACAGTCTATCAATAAATTGTCCATATGGTTCTGTGGCCCCTTGCCTGATGATAGCATATGGTGCAGGTTTCTTCTTGTCAGGAACCAGAAGCAAGGTTTTGTGGGCCAATGTTTGAGCCATCTGATGGATCTCAATGGGCAAGGTGAGCTGGACGTTGGTTGTAGCATATGGTCCTTGTCCTGTCAGCATATCAGGCTCAAGTCCATAAAAAGGATCCCCTGTTTCTTGATGTTTATTTGCCTCTTCAGTTGCCAAACACCTCCACTCTCTTTCAAAAATGAGGAGCTGTGAGGGTGTTAGCAGCAGCAAAGCGATGTTAGTACAATCTGCGGGGCAGAGTACATCTGCTATGAAGACGTACTGAATTATGTTGTCTGGCTGCTTCTGACCTTATTCCATAAGTAGTAACTGTGTGCTTTGCTGAACTCAACACCTTCCATTCATGGGGCTCCCACTGAGCCTGGGCATTTTCTATAAGAACTGGACAAGCAATTGAGTTAGGTACATGTAAGTCTCCTTCGAGGACCGCATCTTTCAAGATGCCAGCCCGGTGCCTTTGTATCGGGTTCTGTTGGGTGACTGGCAGTGCCATCTGCTGTGCAGAATGTGGAAACAATGGAGCAGGCTGTGCAGACTGCAAAGCTGTGAGATTCTGCCTGTTTTGTGGGGAAAACTGGGAAACCGCAGCCGTCTGCTGTTCTAATTGAGTTTGGCGCTTTGATGATTCAGCAAGTTTGGCTATTATTTGCTGCAGTTCATTTGTATGCTGTGATTTGTTTTGCAGTTGCAGCGTGCCATGAAAATTGGGATCGGGATTTTCGCTGTCTGAATCGGAGTCAGGGGGCAGGGGGCATTGCGCCGCGGTAGCTTGCTGGTAATGAGCGGCTGGCTGCACCATGGCTGGCTGTGGAGCCACTGAAGTGGCCATGGAGGACACCATGTTTGTTTTGGTGGTTCGGGCCGGCTGTGCGTGAGCCGCTGCTTTGTTTTCCAGTGGGGGGGGGAGCTGCGCTGCCTCACTCTCATCACTGCCCCGATCTCTGCCCCTCTCTTTCATCTCTTGTGCCAGCCCCTCTTCGCCCTTGGCCCCGCCTAGGATCTCATCTTCCACCACGCCCCCGGGGTCTGGGGAGGGCGGCACTTCCTGTTCTATCTCAGTCCGCCTGGCTGTTGCAGGAGGCATTTCTGGTGGCTGAGTCGCGCACTCCGAGACCGCGTTCACAACCTCTTGCAACATGGAGCAAATTGGAGCTGTGTTTCCCCTCACTGGACGCGTGTTACTGATACCAAAAAACCTTGCAACCTTAGAAGATCTCTGGATTTCTTTTGTTTCATCCGCCACCCCCTCGAGAGCTTGGATTGCAGCCTGGGTGGCTTTCCGCTCAGCCGAGAATGACTGCAAGGTATTCATAACCTTTTTCCAAGCGGCTCCTAACTCCTGAGCCAGCTTTCCTTCTTTCCTGCCGCTGATGGCGAGATCCCATAGCAACTCGCCTATTTTTTTCCACTCTGTTTCACTAAACACGAGTGATGGTTTGCTCAATTTCCCTCTCTTCCTGGCCCATAGGGCCAACTGATCTAATTCACTTTCTTTAATCTTATTTCCTCTCTTTGAGATAATATTTGCTAGAAGTTGAGTCACTGCCTGGAATTCTTTTTCCATCTTACTTTCGATTCCTTTGTTTCCAGACCACAGCTTACCTCTCTTCCTCCACTGCGTGTCACTGTTTCTCTTCAAATGAAACTCCACGATCACGCTTCCAACTTCCCAGCTCCTTCGCTTGTTTCGGCACCGTCCGCAGTTCGGGGGAAACTCGGTTCCCACTCTGCTCTGGTCCGGAAACAAGCCCGGAGACTTCTTCCGTGTTTAGGCAAACTTCAAAACTGCATTGAAGCGCAAAAAATCCAAACCGCATTAAAGTGCAAAAAATGATATCAAAGTCATATCAAAGCCGCATTTAAGCGAAATTATTAATCAAAACTCTGCATTTAAGCAATCCAAACCGCATTGAAGCGAACTCAGTCCTGGTCGGGCACCAGATAAAACCAGGGAACTCCTAATTAAAGTGGGAAGCTGGACAGAGCAACCACATGTACGACCAATATGGCTAGATCATGTGTTCTCCGTTTATTCCTCCAGAAAGGGGGGTTAAATACAGTTTCAGATAGTTACAGTTACAGGTGTTTTCTAATTGGCATTCAGTGTAAGAAAGAATGTAAACAATTTCACCCTTAAGGAAGTCATCCTAACCACACTATAACTATGCTATCTAATGCTTAAACACACCTTAAAGTGAATTACTAACTGCTCCACAGGTCTGTCTACTTCCAGGCAGGCCTGAAACTGAGGCCCAGTTTGGGGTAGTTCAAATCTCATTCCAAAATACATCATGCCCACGTTCCCTAAGAAATTCTGCTACAATGGGGGATCAAGGTGGTTTGCTCAGACTTGATGGTCAGTGCCCACCCTGGCCATGCCCTACAGCTGATCCCCACAGCCCGTGGCATTTTCCTAAACCTTCCATTGCCAGGAACTGTCTGGCACAAGGGAGCTCTCCCTGCTCTGGGTACCGAGGGATGTCCAAGTGCCAGATACTGGAGTGAGGACCACAAACCATCAGGTCCTGTGTCCTTTGGGGCCCAGGCACTGGTGAGACTGGTGTGTGTGCACACAGCACTGGTGTGTGTGGGGCTGGGTGTGACCATCAGGGAACATCAAACCAGAGCAACCAGTGAGCAGCAGAGGCCTGGGAGCCACTGTGTGAGATCAGCTCCTGCAGGGATCCACATGGTCTGGGTGTCTCTGCAGCTCTGCATCTCATCCTGCCATGGCAGACCACACAAACAGCCCCTCCCTGTGTCCCTTTCTCCATGGATCATGTTTTGGCCTGGCCTGGAAACCCCTGAGGTCCCTCCAGGAGAAGTCCCTGTGCATTCCCTCCCCACGACTCTGCCCTTCCTGATCCAGCAGCTGTGGGGCAGCAGAGCTGGGGCAGTGCAGGGACAGGGCTGGCTCTGACAGGGCTGTTGTGGTTTAGGAATGATGCTCTCCAATTTACTACTCAGACTACAAAGACCATGTGTCTTCGCAGATTTATATTCCCACCATCATCCCCCATACCACAGGGGTTTTCCCTGCCTGGCCCTGCTTGATCTCAGCCCACGTTTCACACTCATGGATAACCTGGAGATGGTGTCCATGGTTAAATCCATCCCTCACTCATGAGCACATCTGGGGGTTGCACCTCTGCCCTGATGGACCTGTGTCCGACTGAGACCCCCACGGCACCCCCGGGGGCTTGGGGGGCTGGGACTGCCCAGGGCCCCATCCCCAGGAGGGAAACACAGCCCTGGCACCTCTGGGGACGGTGACATGGGGACGGGCACAGCCCTGGGGCTGCTGTGGGCACCGCGGGGCAGGAGGGCTCTGGGGCTCCCAGGGGTCCCCGCCCCGCTGAGCCCAGCAGTTGCTCCACAGCCGCGCTCCGGCCGGGATTCTAAGCGGTGCCGGGTCCGTCGGGACGAGGACGGACACTTGTGGCTGTCGGGACTGGTGCGGAGCTTCTGCAGCCTGCGGGAGCTGCTGGGCACCTCCGGGCAAGGGGCTGCAGGCACAGGGGCCCAAAGGCTCCTGGGGGCTGCCAGCTTGCCCTGCCCCAGAGGTGACACTGGGGACATTGCAGAGAGGCGGCACTGAGGTCACAGAGTGGCAGGGATGTCACAGGGGGCTGCGTGATGTCCCAGAGGGGGCTGTGTCATAGAGGCACCTCTGTGGCTGTGCTCTGTGACAGAGGCACAGAGCAGCTGTGATGTTAGAAGGGGGCTGTGGGACATCACAGAACGGGTTGAGTGAGGTCACAGAGTGGGCTATGACACCACAGAGTGGGCTATAACATCACAGAGTTGGTTATGTAAGGTCATTAATCAGCTATGGCATAATAGAGGGGACTGTGTAACATCACAGAGTGGCTGTGTGGCATCAGAGAGCAGGCTTTGACATTACAGGGCAGCTCTGTGACACCACAAGGTGGGCTGTGACTTCACAGGGTGGTGGTGCGACATGATAAAGGAAGCTGTGGCATCACAAGGTGACCTGTGACATCACTGAGTAAGTTGTGACATTACTGAGTGACCTGTGACCTCACAGGGAAGAGTCTGACATCACAGAGGGTGGCAGAGAGACATAACAGAGTGGGCCGTGACATCAGAGAGTGGGCTGTGACATCACAGTGCAGCTGTGTGACATCACAGTGCAGGCTGTGACATCACAGGAGGGCTGTGTGAGGTCACTGGGTTGGTCACTCTGCCCTGGCCCCCACTCACATTTCCGCCCCAGAGAAGTCTCCCTTGCTGGGGATTTGGGATGGTTGTGAGCCCAGGGCAGGACCCGGCCCTTGGCCTTGCTGAACCTCATCCCATTGTCCTGGGCCCAGGGCTCCAGCCTGTCCAGATCCCTCTGCAGAGCTTCCTGCCCTCCAGCACAGCCACACTCCCAGCCAGCCTGGGCTCCCTGGGAACTGACTGAGGGTGCCCTCGATGCCCTCGTCCAGATCATCCATCAAGAGATTGACCTGACCTGGCCCCAGTCCTGAGCCCTGGGGACAGCCCTGGGTGTCACTCCGTTCCTCAGCTGCTCTGAGTCCCAGGGGCTGGAGGAGGGAAATGCTGGGGTGGGGGTAGGGACAAAGTCTGATTGATTGTCAGCTGTTATAAGTTAACACGGTTTAGTTTTAGTTAAAACTTTTAAATTTCTTTAAAAAGAATAAACCGATCAAGAATTAGGTTTTGCTATTGGCATGTAGTTTAACTACTGAGAAAACAAAATGAGACTTTTGGTAAAAAAATACAAACATTTAACAAAAATGTAATAAAAACTATTGTGAAAAATGCATATTGGGTGTTTTGGCTCTACGCAGATATTTACTATATGTAATATGCTAGTTAGAAAAGTTATGCAATATTAACATTTGAAACAAATGGTGGATGTGGTTTTTAACATTAAGTTTTGGTAAAAGTTTGTGTGTAAGGTTTTTTTCTTAGCTCAAGGGAGAGGCCTGTTCCAGGTGAATGTTTTACAGGAGATAAAAAACACCCCCTCTCCCTCTTCAGACAAAAGAATGCATCTCTCAGAACGCAGACGCTCCCAATCAACAAAAGCACGATCCTATGTCGCCAAAAGGCTTAAGCCAAAGACTCTTGAAAAACAAGTTTGTTGATAAAGCATGCATAATTATGAGGTTTCAGTCCTCAAAAAGGAACAGTTTTCGAGTAAAGATTGCCTTTCTCTGTCCTGACATGGAGTCGGGAGGAGAAAGGACATTGCTTACCTATTTTCTTTGCCCCTTTTATTGTCTCCCTATTTGTCCTGTCTCTAAAACTTTTTAAACTTTTATTTGTATTAATTTTGTTTTTGTAACCAATTTTATTCTTTATTAAATTTTCATAAATTTCTAAAAATGAGTGATTGGCATTTTATCACAACTATAAAATAAAATTAACTGAAAAAATCAAGAAGCAAAGCAAGTATTAGTATGTTAAGTAAAATTATAGTAAACGATCTAAAAGAAAATAGTTTATTGTTTAAGTACATAAAAGTTGTATGAAATTTTAATAATAAGTTTTAGATGTATATTTCACAAAAGTCAAGGGGTAGATATTGTCATAAGTTAACGCAATCAGTTCCAGTCAAAACCTTTCAATTTCTTAAAAAAGAATAAACCTATCAAGAACCAGCTCTTGGCTATTGGCATGTAGTTTAACAACTGAGAAAACAAAATGCGACTTTTGGTAATACCCACAGGGAACTGAAAATGTGTAGGAGCCGCCCTCTTTTCCCTGGGTGAGCACCAGGTCACATCCTGCGGGAGTCGGGCTGGGCCAGGCCCCGCTGCCCCTCAGCAGCCGGGCCGGGCCCGGCCGGGCCTCCGGGAGCCGCTGCCCCGCGGGGGAGCAGCCCGGCCCTGCCTGGGCCTGAGAGCAGCAGCAGCCAGGGAGGGCAGGAAAAGCCCCGGCAGCTCCCGTGTCGCCGGCCGGGGCTGGGGGATGTTCCCCCGTGCTCCTTCCTCAGGCCTCAGGGAGCAGCTCTGAGCGGCCCCAGCCACAAAATCCAAAGCTAAAAAAAAAAAAAGCATCCAGCCTCTCCACCGGCAGGGCCTTGAGATCTTTGCAGCTCCCACAGGCAGGGACCACGTACCCACCGCCAGTCTGAGCGAGCTTTAACTCTTTCTGCCAGCAAATAAACTTCCAAAGCACCGGCCCCTCCCGGAGTGAGGACAAACAAAATAATTAAACCATTAAAAACACAACATGAAATTAAAGTCAATAAAGAAAAAGTAAAAAAACTATTTAAAGCAAAAATAAAAAAGTAACTAATTTAGCTAAATATTTCTAATAAACTATAAAAAATAAAATGCTTTTCCTGTAACATATGAATACTGTTAAAAAAAATACAAAGTTCTAGTTAAAAGTAATACAAAGCTCTTTGCTCCTAAAGAAAAAAAAACAACTTTCAGTTTTTAAAATAAAAATAATTTT
>JADMLD010001210.1:0-42112 GCA_017589585.1 Phylloscopus whistleri | reverse complement strand
CCCACACCCAGCGCGCGACCGCCGGTCACGTGAGGGGAAGGGGGCGGAGCGCCGCGCGCGCGGCATGACGGGAGTTGTAGGCAGCGGGGGTAGGCAGCGGTGGCGGGGCATGACGGGAGTTGTAGGCGGCGGTGGCAGAGCATGACGGGAGTTGTAGGCGGGGGTGGCAGAGCATGACGGGAGTTGTAGGCAGCGGCGTGTGGCGGGAAATCGCAGAGGCGCGAAGGGCGGGAGAACGGCGGGCGGGGGGCGATGAGGGCCGTGAGGGGCGATGGAGGCGGGGGGGGATTGGAGCCTTCGGGAACGTGCGGGGAAGGAGCAACGGGGCGGATGAGGGGAAGGAACGGCGCCCAGGAGGTGTCTGAGGGGAACACGGTGCCCGTGAGGGGTGGGAGAGCGGGAAATGTCACCTGTGGGGTCTGAGGGCGGTGGGGGAGTGGGGGAAATGGCGCCTCTGAGGGGCAGCGGAGGCCGTGGCAGCCGGGGACACGTTCGGTGGTGGCCTCGGCGGTGCTGAGGGGACGATGGGACTCGAGGGGTTTTTTTTCCCCGACCTGAACAATTCCGTGATTGCGTGGAAGTGGCACCCGGAGGGTCCGAGGGGGAAATGGCGCCTCTGGGGACAGCGTGACCCCCGTGGGACGCCAGGGGAGCAGCGGTGGCAGCGCGTCCCTCGCAGGCCTATTCCTGTCCCCTCGCATGGGTGGGACCTTGACCCCCCCTCACCTGTCCCAAACCCCCCCACACCTGTCCCCAGTCCCCCCCCGTCCCCACCCCCCCTCCCCCGCTCCCACGCGTGTTCCCGGGCACGTGGGCAGCGCTGCCCCCCCCGCCCCCCCCCCGTTAATCCCCGTTAATCCCCGGCAGGGCCGAGCCGGGACCGGCCCTGGAGAGGCCTCGGAGAGACCCCGGTGCCCACAGAGCCCCCGAGCCCCCCCCCAAAACCCCCCCGACCCCCCCAGATCCCCCCCAGTCCATCCCCTCGATGATCCCAAACCCCACCGGACCCCACAAATCCCCTTGAAAGTCCTTCGGACCCCCCCCTCCCCCCGCTCCCAGGGCACCCCAAACCCTCCCGGACCAACCCCAAACTCCCCCCACCCCTCCCAAGCCCCCCCAAGCCCCCCAGCATGTCGGAGTCAGAGGAGAACGGAGAGGGTGAGTCTGGGGGGGCTCTTGGGTACAAGTGAGGGTCCCAAGGGGGTCCCTGAGTGCTCCTGGGGGTCCCTGGTCTGTGAATCGGGGGGGGGTTCAGGGGTGGGCACTGCGTGTCCGGGGGTCCCGGGGTTTGCAGGTTGGGGGGGTCCAGGAAAATTCCGAGGTCCAGGAGGGGTTGGGGGGGTGTCCAGGAAGGTTTGGGGCGGGGGGGGCTGCTCAGTGGGGTGTGGGGGTTTTGGGGTGGTCGCTCTGTGTCCAGGTGTGGGTGGAGGGAGTCTGGGGGGATTTCCAGGAAGGTTTGGGGGGGTCCGGGAGGAACTTGGGGGGGACGGGAGAAGTTTGGGGGGGACGGGAAGAATTTGGGGGCTCCAGAGGGATGTGGAGGGGCTCCTGCTCTGTTGGACTGGGGGGTTGGGGAGTGGGAATTCCCCTGGGGTGTCCCAGGGTTTGTGGGGGGGTCCAGAAAGGTTTTTTTGGGGGGGGGATCTGACCACTCTTCTCCCTCCCCAGGGCCCCCCAAGGATCTGTCCCCCCTTGGCCGAGGCCATGGGGCAGCCCCTGGGCTGGGGGTCCAGCGACGGCGCCGGGGGGGCGGCGGGCGGGGGGGGGACCCCCCCGGGGCAGCGGCAGCGCCGCCCCCCCCACACCAAGCACAAGGGCCAGGGGGGCACCGGGGGCGTCCATCGCTCCCCCCGCGCCCTCTTCTGCCTCCGCCTCAACAACCCCATCCGCCGGGCGGCCATCAGCATCGTGGAGTGGAAGTGAGGGGGGGTCCGGGGGTCTGGGGGGTCTGAGGGGGTCTGGGGGGGGTCTGGGGGTCACCCTCAGCATCGTGGAGTGGAAGTGAGTGGGGGTCCGGGGGGGTCTGGGGGGGTCTGGGGGTCACCCTCAGCATCGTGGAGTGGAAGTGAGTGGGGGTCCGGGGGGGTCTGGGGGGTCTGGGGGGGTCTGGGGGTCACCCTCAGCATCGTGGAGTGGAAGTGAGTGGGGGGCTCGAGGGTCTGGGGGGTTTTGGGCCCCCTCCCCACACCCGGTGCCTCCCCTTCCCCCCAGGCCCTTCGACATCCTCATCCTCGCCACCATCTTCGCCAACTGCGTGGCCCTGGGGGTCTACATCCCCTTCCCCGAGGATGACTCCAACACCTCCAACCACAACCTGGTGAGCACCCCCAGACCCCCAGGGCCCCCCCAGGACCCTGGGGAGGTCTGGAGGAGCCGGAGGGTGGGTGGCACCCTGGGGTGCCGGTGTCCCCGTGTCACACGTGTCCCCGCGCCGCTGCCTTAATCGGCTTTGCCGGCGCCGGGGGGGGCCAGGGGGGGTTAATCCCGGCTGAGCCGCCCCAGTCACCCACAAAGGGGACACTGGGAGGGGGCTGGAGGGGGACAAATGTCCCTTGTCACCCCCAGGGAGGAGGCAGTGGGGCAGGACAGCCCAAATATCTCTACCCCTCGGTGCCAGGGGTGTCCCCAGATGTCCCTGTCACTGTCCGTGGGCGAAGGGGGAGCTGAGGGCGGTGCAGGGTCAGGGGAGGTCCCAAAATGTCCTTTGTACCCAGGGGGAGGGGACGCCGGGCGCTGTGAGGGGCTGAGGGGGCTCCTGAGGGTCCTTGTCCCCAAAAGGAAGGGGGATGCCAGGGGGTTCCCTGTCTCCTGTCCCCAAAAAGGGACAAATGTCCCTGTCCCGCCCTTCAGGAGAAGGGGGTGCTGGGAAGGGACCCCCAAACATCCCCAGGGGATGCTGGGAGGGGTGGAGGGGTCACTGGGGGGGTCCCCAAACGCCCCTGATCCCCAGGGAAGGGGACATCCATGAGGGGATGGAGCTGTCCTGGAACACCCTCCCGGAGAAGGGGTCAGGGTCCACAAAAGGGGGAAGGGGACCCCCGAGTGCCCCTGGAGCAGGGGGTGCTGACCCCCCACCCACCCTGGCCCCACCAGGAGCAGGTGGAGTACGTGTTCCTCATCATCTTCACGGTGGAGACCTTCCTGAAGATCATCGCCTACGGGCTGGTGCTGCACCCCAGCGCCTACATCCGCAACGGCTGGAACCTGCTGGACTTCGTCATCGTCATCGTGGGGTCAGGGCGGCTCTGGGGGCAGGGAGGGCACGGGAGGGGGGACAGACTGTTGGAAACAGCCCACAGTGAGTCCTCTTGGAGTGGCAGATGTGGTTCTGTTGGAGCAGAGATGATCCTGAGAGAAAAAAGGGTCCAGGGATGGTGAGAAGGGCCAGGGATGGTGAGAGGGTCCAGTGATGGTGAGGAGGGTCCAGGGATGGTGAGAAGGGCCCAGCGGATGGTGGGAAGGGTCCGGTCTCACTTCAGGAATCCGGTGGAACCAGATCCCTGGTGTTCCTGTGTCTCAGTTTTTATCCAGGTGGGAATGGTTGGCTCCTCCCACTGGGTGGAGCATCTCACACTGGGATGATGGATGATGTCACTGGTGAGCCTTAATGGCCCATTAGCAGAAGATAACCCTTAATGGTCCATTAGCAAAAGACAATCCTTAATGAGCCATTAGCAGAAGATAACCCCCTGGAAAGAGGACAGGTGGTGACAGAGATAAGAAAACACTGCCCCACCTGGTTTGAACAGCTGTCCCTTATCAGAGTTACAAGAGATAAAGAAAAACACCTCCCCAGCTGCTTTGGCCAGCAAATTCAAACGGAATTTTCTGCTTGAGATATTCAAACAGAACGCACATTTCGGTTCCATAACCCCTGACCCCCCTCCCTCCCTCCCCACGCCCCCCAGGCTGTTCAGCGTCATCCTGGAGCAGGTGTCCCACAAGCCGGGCGACGCGCACCACATGAGCGGGAAGCCGGGCGGCTTCGACGTCAAGGCCCTGCGCGCCTTCCGCGTGCTGCGCCCGCTGCGCCTCGTCTCCGGCGTCCCCAGTGAGGCCCGGCGGGACACGGGGGGGGGGTGGGGGTCCCCTCCCGGGCCTTCCGCCGACCCCCTGCCCCCCTCCCCAAGGCCTCCACATCGTGCTGAACTCCATCATGAAGGCGATGGTGCCGCTGCTGCACATCGCGCTGCTGGTGCTCTTCGTCATCATCATCTACGCCATCATCGGCCTGGAGCTCTTCATCGGCCGCATGCACAAGACCTGCTTCTTCATCGGCTCTGGTAGGGCCTGGGGGGGTCTGGGGGGGTCTGGGGGACCCCCAGGCATGGGGGGGCTGCCCCCTGTGTGTCCCCCTCCCCACCCAGCCCTGGGACGCCCCCAGTGTCAGGGACCACCCCCCCCCCCCCCAGGAGTCCCTCGGTGCTGTCAGGTGCCCCCAGCGCAGGGATTGGGATCCCCCAGGGACACCCCACAATGAGACCCCTCCCCAATAAAACCCCTGAGACCCCTCCCCAGCACTGAGCAACCCGCAGGGACACCCCAGCAGGGATCTGAGCTCCTTAACACACTGAGACCCCCCCTAAAGCCCCCACCCCGCCCCAGATCCAAGGTTCCCCCCACCCAGGACACCCCAGCAGGGTTCTGGGGCTCCTTAACACACTGAGACCCCTCCTAAATTCCCTGAGACCCCCTAAATTCCCTGAGCACCCCCCCAGGGACACCCCAGCAGGGTTCTGGGGCTCCCAGCACCGCCCTGAGCCACCACCAGGCCCCTGGGACAGGGGGTGTGAGGAGCCAGGAGGGGCAGGAGTGGGGACAGCAGCTGGGTGAGTGCAGGGGAGAGAGGAGCTTGGGGACACGGAGATCAGCAGGGACAGGAACTGTCAGCAGGAATTGTCATCAGGGACGGGAACTCTCAGCAGGGGCAGGAACTCTGAGCAGGGACAGGAATTGTCCGCAGGGACAGGAACTCTCAGCAGGGACAGGAATTGTCCGCAGGGACAGGAACTCTCAGCAGGGGCAGGAACTCTCAGCAGGGACACGGAGATCAGCAGGGACAGGAACTCTGAGCAGGGACAGGAATTCTGAGCAGGGGCAGGAGTTGCTCTCAGAGCCAGGAGCTGTCGGTGGCGCCAGGAGCGCTGTGAGGGCGGCGAGAGCAGCCGGGAGGTGTCACCGCTGTCGCTGTCGCTGTCCCCAGACCTGGAGTCGGAGGACGACCCCTCCCCCTGCGCCTTCTCGGGGCACGGCCGCGCCTGCCTGCAGAACAACACCGAGTGCCGCGGGCGCTGGGAGGGGCCCAACGGCGGCATCACCAACTTCGACAACTTCTTCTTCGCCATGCTGACCGTGTTCCAGTGCATCACCATGGAGGGCTGGACCGACGTGCTCTACTGGGTGCGGCCCCCGAGCCCCCCAGAACCCTCACACACATCACTGAGCCCCCCAAGTCCTCACACAAATCACTGAGACCCCCCCCGAACCCTCACACATGTCACAGAGTCCCCCAAAACCTTCACACAGATCACTGAGACCCCCCAAAATCCTCATAGCTTCTCCCTGAGCCCCCCAAAACCCTCACACATGTCACAGAGTCCCCCAAAATCCTCACACGTGTCAGAGTTCCCCAAAACCTTCACACAGATCACCGAGACCCCCAAAATCCTCACACACATCACTGAGACCCCCCCAAAATCCTCATATAGCTTCTCTCTGAGCGCCCCAAATCCTCACACGTGTCACTGAGCCCCCAAAATTCTCATACAAATCCCTGAGCCCCCCAAAATCCTCACACCCACCCCAAGCCCCCCCAGATCCTCACCCACATCTCTGATCCCCCCAAGAACCCTCCCCAAACCTCCCCAGAGCCCCAAACCTCTCTGCTGGGTGGCACCGGCCTCACCTGAGGAGGGATTTGGGGTGCCCCCCACCCCCATCACCCCCAAACCTCCCCCATCACCCCAAATCTCCCCCCCCCACAGATGCAGGATGCCATGGGCCACGAGCTGCCCTGGATTTACTTCGTCAGCCTCGTCATCTTCGGCTCCTTCTTCGTCCTCAACCTGGTGCTGGGGGTGCTGAGCGGGTGAGGAGCTGCGGGTGGGGCCGGGGCTCAGCAGTGGGGCACCAGGGGCTCCTTTGGGGGGGTCCCAGCTGTGTCACCCCCACCCCCTCCCCAGGGAGTTCTCCAAGGAGCGAGAGAAGGCCAAGGCCCGCGGGGATTTCCAGAAGCTGCGGGAGAAGCAGCAGCTGGAGGAGGATCTGCGGGGTTACATGGACTGGATCACCCAGGCCGAGCTGGAGGGCGACGAGGAGGAGGGGGAGCACGAGAAGCACCGTGAGTGGGGCAGGTTTGGGGTCCTTTCCCCAAATCCTGAGCCCCCCAAGGCTCGGTGACCCCCCCGTTCCTGCAGGGCTGACGGCCGAGGAGCTGATGGGGAAGCGGAAGCCGCGGCTGAAGTGGCTGCGCCACGCGAGTCACTCCACGGACACCCACGGTACCCGGGCACCCCGAACCCCCAGACGGGGAACCTCAGATTCCCTGAGCCCAGACACCCCAAATTCCCTGAACTGGGCACCCCAAATTCCCTGAACCCAGACACCCTAAATTCACTGAGCCCAGACACCCCAAATTCCCTGAACCAGACACCTCAGATCCCCTGGGCTGGGCATCCTTAAATCCCCCAGACCTGGGGCATCCCAAATTCCCTGAACCCAGACACCCCAAATTCCCTGAACCCAGACACCCCAAATTCCCTGAACTGGGCATCCAAAATTCCCCGAATCCAGACCAGAACACCCTGAATTCCCTGGACTGGGCACCCCCAAATTCCCTCAACCCAGACACAGCAACTCCCCTGGGGTCAGGCACCCCAAATTCCCTGACCCCAGGGGCCCGGGCACCCCAAATTCCCTGACCCCGGGGGTCCGGGCCCCCCGAGCCCCCCGGGCTGACCCGTGCCCCCCACCCCAGCCAGCCTCCCCGGCAGCGAGACCACCTCGGTCAACACCGAGACCGTGGGGGAGGAGGAGGCGCCGCCGACCGCCTGCGACCGCTGCCTGTGAGCCCCAGCGGGACCCCCACCCACGGGATCCCCCCCCGTGGGACCCCCCGGATCCCTGGGACACCCCACAGATCCCTGGGACCCCCAAACCCGGCACCTGCAGCACCTCGGAACAATTTGGGACCCTCCCATAGACCCCCCCCAATACCCATAGACCCCACCCCCAGATGCCCCCCTGAGACCCCCACAGCACCTCTGGGACCCCTCCATAGCCCCACGGAGCCCCCACACTCCCCCCAGGACCCCAAAACTGACCCTGGCACCCCATAGCCCCAGGGATCCTCTAAGCCCCCCCAACCCCTATGAAGCCCCCCCAGGGATCCCCCCATGGCCAAGGGACTCTCCCAGAATCCCCAAAATTTTGGGGTAACTCAGCTTTTCTCTCTCCCCAGGGGCAAAATTACAAAGACAAAATTCTGGTGAGTGGGGAGAAGAATGGAGGGGGTGGAAAAAATGTAGGGGGGCCCTCCTAAAGCCTCCCAACCCCCCTCCCACCTGACAGGGACTGGGCACCCCAAATTCCCTGAGCCCAGACACCTCGAATTCCCTGAACCCCACTGCTGCCCCCCAAACCCCCCTGCGGACCCCAAACCCCCCCCGGTGCCCCCCAAACCCCCCTGCTGACCCCAACCCCCCCCCGGTGCCCCCCAAACCCCCCCCGGTGCCCCCCAAACCCCCCTGCTGACCCCAACCCCCCCCCGGTGCCCCCAAACCCCCCTCGGTGCCCCCCAAACCCCCCCGGTGCCCCCAAACCCCCCCCCAGTGTCCCCCAAACCCCCCCGGTGCCCCCCAAACCCCCCCCGGTGCCCCCCAAAGCCCCCTGCTGACCCCAAAGCCCCCTGCTGACCCCAAACCCCCCCCGGTGCCCCCCAGACCCCCCCCGGGTGCCCCCCAACCCCCCTGCTGACCCCAAACCCCCCCGGTGCCCCCCAGCCGCCGCCTGCGCCGCCTGAACCGCCTGTGGCGCCGGCGCTGCCGCGCGGCGGTGAAATCCGTGTCCTTCTACTGGACCGTGCTGCTGCTGGTGTTCCTCAACACGCTGACCATCGCCTCCGAGCACCACGGGCAGCCGCCCTGGCTCACCGAGACACAGGGTACGGCCCCCGGGACCCCCCCGGGACCCCCCGGACATCCTCCAGTGACCACCAACACCCCACAGTGCCCCCCAACACCCCCCAGTACCCCCGGCACCCCACAGTGCCCCCCAACATCTCCCAGTGCCCCCCAAACCCTCTGGCATCTCCAACACCTCCAGTGCCCCCCAACACCCCCAAGTGCCTCTCAAACCCTCCGGTACCCCCCCAAACCCTCTGGTACCCCCAAAACCTCGCAGTGCCCCCCCGACATCTTCCAGTGTCCCCCAAACTCCTCCGTGCCCCCCTGATATCCCTCTGTGCTCCCCGTCACCCCCAGCACTTGGGGGGCTGTGGCCAGGGGGTGACCGGGGGGTGCTGAGGGGTGGCCGGGGGGTGGCCGGGGAGGGGCCGGAGGGTGACCGGGCGGTGACCGGGCGCTGTCCCCCTCAGCCTACGCCAACAAGGCGCTGCTGTCGCTGTTCGCCGCCGAGATGGTGCTGAAGCTCTACGCGCTGGGCCCCTCGTGCTACTTCGCCAGCTTCTTCAACCGCTTCGACTGCTTCGTGGTGTGCGGCGGCGTCCTGGAGACGGCGCTGGTGGAGCGCGGGGCCATGGAGCCGCTGGGCATCTCCGTGCTGCGCTGCGTGCGCCTGCTGCGCGTCTTCAAGGTCACCCGGTGAGCGGGGACAGCGCGGGGACAGCGCGGGGACGGCACGGGGACAGCGCGGGGACAGTGCGGGGACGGCGCGGGGACGGCGCGGGGACAGCGCCGCGGGCTGAGGGCACCGGGACACCTCAACACTGGGACACCCCAGAACTGGGACACCCCAACATCAGGACACTACTATAGCCTGACACTCCAGTCCCCCAGCACTGGGACACCCCAGCACTGGGATATTGCCATGGCCTGACACCCTATTGTCCTAACACCGGGACACCCCAACACCGGGACACCCCAACACCGGGACACCCCAGCACTGGGACACCCCAACACTGGCACACCCCAACACCTGGACACTGCCATGTCCTGACACCCTAATGCCCCAACACCCCAGTGTCCCAGCACCACAACGCCCCAGCCCTGCAGTGTCCCAAATCTGTGACACGCTGATGTCCCAAGGCAGCGGTGATGTCCCAGGATTGGTGACACCCCAGTGCTGCAACACCCCCCACCACTGGGTGCTGGCTCTGCACTGGCCCCTTCCCAGTGCTCCCAGTGCTCCCAGTGCTCCCAGTCCCTGGGCTGAGCAAGCTGTGGGCCAGCTTTAGCTGTGCACGGTCCATCCAGCCCCTTCCCAGTGCTCCCAGTGCTCCCAGTAACCCCCGTGCCCCGCAGGCACTGGGCATCGCTGAGCAATCTGGTGGGGTCCCTGCTGAACTCCATGAAATCCATCGCCTCCCTGCTGCTGCTGCTCTTCCTCTTCATCATCATCTTCGCCCTGCTGGGCATGCAGCTCTTCGGGGGCAAGTTCAGCTTCGACGAGACCCAGACCAAGCGCAGCACCTTCGACACCTTCCCCCAGGCCCTGCTCACCGTCTTCCAGGTACCCCGGAACTTTGGGGGGAATCCCTCAGGGAGACCCCAGAACCTGCAGGGCACCCCTGAAACCCGTGGGAAACGCTCCGGAAGTTGTGGGGAGACCCCCAAAATGCACAGGGGACCCTGAAGCTGTGAGGAGACCCCAAAAGTGTGGGGAAGCCCAGAATCTGTGGGGTGAACTGTCTGAACCCAACACCCCAAATTCCCTGAAATGGGCATCCCAAATTCCCCAAATCCAGACCAGAACACCCCAAATTCTCCAGACCTGGGCACCCCAAATTCCCTGAACCCAGACACAGCAACTCCCCTGGGGTCGGAATCTGTGGGAGACCCCAAAACCCATGGGAGACCCTAAAAGCTGTGGGAGATCCCAACACCTGCGGGGGACCGTGGGTCTCGTGTGTCCCCTGAACCTGTGGGGAGACCCCCAAACCCCAAACCCTGCGGGGGTGATGCTGTGCACTCCAAACTGGGAGCACTGGGAGCACTGGTGGGGGTGGCACTGAGGCTCTGGGGTGCCCCCAGATCCTGACGGGGGAGGACTGGAACGCGGTGATGTACGACGGCATCATGGCCTACGGCGGCCCCGTCTTCCCCGGGATGCTCGTCTGCGTCTACTTCGTCATCCTCTTCATCTGCGGGAACTGTGCGTGCGCAGCCGGGGCTGCGGGGGCTCCGGGGCACTGGGAGGGGCACTGGGAAGGACTGGGAGGCACTGGGGGCACTGGGAGGCACTGGGAGCAGCACTGGGAAGGACTGGGAGCACTGGGAGGGACCAAGAGCACTGGCAGAGGCACTGGGTACACTGGGAGGGGCACTGGGAGCACTGGGAGGCACTGGGAGCACTGGGAGCACTGGGGGCACTGGGAGCACCAGAGGCACTGGGAGCACTGGGGGCACTGGGAGTGGAGCACAGGGTAACTGGGGAGCTGGGGTGGGGCAGTGGGGTTTGGAATGAGGAGGGGGAGTGGGAGTACTGGGAGGATACTGGGAGCATACTGGGAGCGTACTGGGAGCACTGGTGAGCCCTTCCCTCCCCTCAGACATCCTCCTCAACGTCTTCTTGGCCATCGCTGTAGACAACCTGGCCGACGGTGACAACATCAACTCGGGGGGGGACAAAAAGTGAGCCCGGCCCCCCAGGGCCCTTCTGGGGGTGAAGAGGGGGGAGCACCCAGCCCCTGGGACCCCCGGGACCCCCAGGACCCCCGGGCTGAGCCCCTCTTTCCCCCCAACCCAGGGACAAGGCCGGGGAGGCGGAAGCGGGGACGGAGAGCCAGGACGTGGCTGTGAAGGTGAGGGGGGTGACGTGACTGGGGGGTGACTGGGGGGTCTTGGGGGGTCTTGGGGGGTCCCTCCCTGCCCCCCCAGGTGTGCACGGCCCTCACCCCTCTGCTGCCCCTCCCCAGGTTGAGGGGGATCAGCCGCAGGAGGAAGAGGAGGAGGAGGAGGAGGAGGTGGAGGAAGGTGGGTGCCATCTGCCCTGATGTGGGGGTCTCTGGAGGAGGCGGGTGACAGTGACAGGGTCAGGGTGGCAGTCCCTGAGCATCAGGGTCCTGGGGGAGGTGACAGTGCCTGGGGTGGGGGTCCCTGGGGAGGTGACAGTGGCCGGGGTGGGGGTCCCTGGGGAGGTGACAGTGCCTGGGGTGGGGGTCCCTGGGGAGGTGACAGTGCCCGGGGTGGGGGTCCCTGGGGAGGTGACAGTGGCTGCACACAGGGGTCCCCGGAGGGGGTGACAGTGGCCGCACTCGGGGTCCCTGCAGGTGACGAGGAGGCCGGGGGGGAGCGCGACAGCCTGGGGAGGGCCCGGCTGGAGTCCCTGGAGGAGACCCCCAAGCCCAAGGTGACCCCGATCCCCGAGGGCAGCGCCTTCTTCGTGCTGAGCAGCACCAACCCGTGAGTGGCACTGGGGGCACTGGGAGCACTGGGAGCACTGGGAGCACTGGGGGCACTGGGTATGGGGAACATTGGCATTAACTGGAGAACTGGAGGGCTGGGAGCATTGGGGACTGGGAGCACTGGGAGCACTGGGGACTGGAGACACAAACTGGAAGCACTGGGGGACTGGGAGCACTGGGACTGGAGACATAAACTGGGGGGAGTGGGAGCACTGGGAGGCACTGGGAGCACTGGGAACACCGGACTGGAGACACAAACTGGGGACACTGGGAGCACTGGGGGCACTGGGGACTGAGAGCACTGGGAACACCGGACTGGAGACACAAACTGGGGGGACTGGGAGCACTGGGGGCACTGGGAGCTGACGTGTGCCCGGCGCAGGCTGCGGGTGAAGTGCCACGCCCTGATCAACCACCACATCTTCACCAACCTCATCCTCGTCTTCATCATCCTCAGCAGCATCTCCCTGGCCGCAGAGGACCCCGTGCGCGCCCACTCGCCCCGCAACCACGTGGGCTACTGGGCAAACTGGGCAAACTGGGAGGGACTGGGGGCACTGGGAGGGGCTGTGGGGGAATTCACCCTGTAACGTGTGGGATGTGGGATCTGCTCGCCTGGAGTTGGGGGGCGGAAATGTGGGGCTGGAAAGGGCAAGGAGGGGTCGGGGGGTGGAATCTGGGGGTGTTTGGGGGGGTCCAGGAGGTTGGGGGTGCCAGGGGGGGGTTGAGAAGGGTGGGGGTCACCCCCTCCCCACCCTACCCCCCCAGATCCTGGGCTACTTCGACTACGCCTTCACCTCCATCTTCACCGTGGAGATCCTGCTCAAGGTATGGGGGCTTCTCTGGGGTTTTGGGGTGGGGGCTTCCCGGGGTTTTGGGGGGTTCCCGGTGATTTTGGGGTGCCCCCAGGGACAGGGGCTCCCCAGTTTGGGGCTGATGCTCTCCCACAGATGACGGTGTTTGGTGGGTTCCTGCACAAAGGCTCCTTCCTCCGCAACTGGTTCAACCTCCTGGACGTGCTGGTGGTCGGCGTCTCCCTCATCTCCTTCGGCATGCAGTGAGCTGGGGCACTGGGGGCACTGGGGGGCACTGGGAGCACTGGGGGCATCACTGGGAGCACTGGTGTGTCCCTTGGCAGCTCCAGCGCCATCTCAGTGGTGAAGATCCTGCGGGTCCTGCGGGTCCTGAGGCCGCTGCGAGCCATCAACCGGGCCAAGGGCCTCAAGGTGGGCAACTGGGAGCACTGGGAGGCACTGGGAGAAGCATCCTCCCAGCAGTGGGCAGAGCAGGCTGGAGGCCGGGACGCTGTACTGGTGGGACTGGGAGCACTGGGGCCCCAGTGTGCCACGCTGCTGGTGGCACAGGCGTCCCCACGGTCCCTGTGTCCCCAATGTCCCGAGGGAGCAGCGTCACGGGTGTCCCCAACACAGAGTCCCACTTGTTCCCATGTCCTGGTGTCCTCAGCATCTCTTTTGTCTCCATGTCCCAGTGACACCCCTGTCCCTGTACTTGTCCCCAGCACGTGGTGTCCCCCTGCCCCGGTGACACCGCTGTCCCCGTCCCTGTCCCCACGCCCCAGTGACACCGCTGCCCCTGTCCCCCTGCCCCAGTGACACCGCTGTCCCCATCCCTGTCCCTGTCCCCACGCCCCAGTGACACCGCTGTCCCTGTCCCCCTGCCCCGGTGACACCGCTGTCCCGTCCCTGTCCCCCTGCCCCGGTGACACCACTGCCCCTGTCCCCACACCCCAGTGACACCACTGCCCCTGTCCCCCTGCCCCGGTGACACCGCTGTCCCGTCCCTGTCCCCCTGCCCCGGTGACACCGCTGCCCCTGTCCCCCTGCCCCGGTGACACTGCTGTCCCCATCCCTGTCCCTGTCCCGCTGCCTCGGTGACACCGCTGCCCCTGTCCCCCTGCCCCGGTGACACCGCTGTCCCGTCCCTGTCCCCACACCCCAGTGACACCGCTGTCCCTGTCCCCAGCACGTGGTGCAGTGCGTGTTCGTGGCCATCCGCACCATCGGGAACATCATGATCGTCACCACGCTGCTGCAGTTCATGTTCGCCTGCATCGGCGTGCAGCTCTTCAAGGTGGGGGCTCTGACCCCGGGGGTCCCCACCCCCCGAGGGGTCCTCACACCCCCCCGAGGGGTCCCCACCCCCCCAGGGGGCCGAGGGTCCCCCCCTGACCCCCCGACCCCCCCAGGGCAAGTTCTACAGCTGCACTGACGAGGCCAAGCACACGCCAGGGGAGTGCAAGTGAGCGTCACCCCCAAACTGACCCCTGCACCTCAAATCCTGACCCTCGCCCACCCCACCAGTGTCCCCATGGTGTCCCACCCCCTGCTGCTGGCAGTGTCCCCTTGGGGGCTCACCGTCACTGTCCCCGTGTCCCTGTGTTGTCCCTGTGACCCCCAGTCAGTGGCAGTGTCCAGGGGGTGTCTCACCCTTGCTGTCCCCGTGTCCCCGTGCCAGGGGGACATTCCTGGTGTACAAGGACGGGGACGTGTCCCACCCGTCGGTGCGGGAGCGCCTCTGGCTCAACAGCGACTTCAACTTCGACAACGTCCTGGCGGGGATGATGGCCCTGTTCACCGTGTCCACCTTCGAGGGGTGGCCCGCGTGAGTCCCCGGGGTGGGCACGGGGACACTGCCACCCCCGCTGGGGACACCCCTCCACCACTGTGTCACCCACCCCAGGCTGCTGTACAAGGCCATCGACGCCAACGCCGAGAACCAGGGGCCCATCTACAACTACCGGGTGGAGATCTCCATCTTCTTCATCGTCTACATCATCGTCATCGCCTTCTTCATGATGAACATCTTCGTGGGCTTCGTCATCATCACCTTCCGCGCGCAGGGCGAGAGCGAGTACCGCAACTGCGAGCTGGACAAGAACCAGGTCTGGGGCACGCTGCTGTCCCCATGGCCCTATCCTGTCCCCGTGGCCCTGCAGTGTCCCCGTGGCCTGGCAGTGTCCCTGTGACCCTGTGGTGTCCCCTTGGTCCTGTGGTGTCCCCACACTGTCCCAATGTCCCCGCAGTGGCAGTGTGTGTATTGGCAGTGGGATGGCAGTGGGGTGGCCCTGTCCCCAGCTGTCCCTGTCCCCACAGCGGCAGTGTGTGTGTTGGCAGTGTGGTGGCAGTGTGGTGGCAGTGTCCCCAGCTGTCCCCTGTCCCTGTCCCCACAGCGGCAGTGTGTGGGGTGGCAGTGTGGTGGCAGTGTGGTGGCAGTGTCCCCAGCTGTCCCCAGCTGTCCCCTGTCCCTGTCCCCGCAGCGGCAGTGTGTGGGGTGGCCCTGTCCCCAGCTGCCCCTGTCCCCGCAGCGGCAGTGTGTGGAGTGGCCCTGTCCCCAGCTGTCCCCTGTCCCTGTCCCCACAGCGGCAGTGTGTGGTGTGGCCCTGTCCCCAGCTGTCCCCAGCTGTCCCCAGCTGCCCCTGTCCCCGCAGCGGCAGTGTGTGGGGTGGCCCTGTCCCCAGCTGTCCCCAGCTGTCCCTGTCCCCGCAGCGGCAGTGTGTGGGGTGGCCCTGTCCCCAGCTGTCCCCAGCTGTCCCCTGCTGTCCCTGTCCCCGCAGCGGCAGTGTGTGTACTGGCAGTGTGGTGGCAGTGTGGTGGCAGTGTCCCCAGCTGTCCCCAGCTGTCCCCTGTCCCTGTCCCCGCAGCGGCAGTGTGTGGAGTACGCGCTCAAGGCGCAGCCGCTGCGCCGCTACATCCCCAAGAACCGCACCCAGTACCGCGTGTGGGCCATGGTCAACTCCACCGCCTTCGAGTACATCATGTTCGTCCTCATCCTGCTCAACACCATCGCCCTGGCTGTGCAGGTGGGGGGACACCTGGGGGGACGGGGGGGTCACACAGGGGGCAGTGCCAGACCCCCGTGTCCCCCCCCCCCAGCACTACGAGCAGTCCAAGCCCTTCAATTACGTGATGGACCTGCTCAACATGGTGTTCACGGGGCTCTTCACCGTGGAGATGGTGCTCAAGATCATCGCCTTCAAACCCCGGGTACGCCACAGGGCTGGCACAGGGGGGGTGACACAGGGCAGGGGGGACTGTCACAGGGCAGGTGACACAGGCCAGGGGGTGCTCACCCCTCCTCCCCCCCAGCATTACTTCTGTGACGCCTGGAACACCTTTGACGCCCTCATCGTGGTGGGCAGCGTGGTGGACATCGCCGTCACCGAGGTCAACGTGAGTGGCCCTCCCTGTCCCCTGGCTCAGGGGAGGTTGGTGTTTGGATGACTGGGACTCCTCCTGTCCACGCCCTCATGTCCGTCTGTCTGTCTCCACCATCTCTGTCGTTGCCATCTCCACCATCTCCGTCATCTCCACCATCTCCATCATCTCCGTCCACCTCCCTGGCCGTCTCCATCGTCCCACCGGCCTGTCACAGAACGGGGGGCACGTTGGCGAGGTACGGGGAGCTGGGGGATTTGGGGAGGGGGCTGTGCAGGGGGTTTGGGGTGCCCTGACCCCCCTGTCCCCGCAGAGCTCTGAGGACAGCTCCCGCATCTCCATCACCTTCTTCCGCCTCTTCCGCGTCATGCGCTTGGTCAAGCTGCTCTCCAAGGGCGAGGGCATCCGCACCCTGCTCTGGACCTTCGTCAAGTCCTTCCAGGTGGGGTGGAGGGGACACGGAGGGGGACACAGGGGACACGGAGGGGGACACAGGGGACACGGAGGGGGCACAGCACCCCCTGACCCCCTCTCTGTCCCCAGGCCCTGCCCTACGTCGCTCTGCTCATCGCCATGATCTTCTTCATCTACGCCGTCATCGGGATGCAGGTGAGGGGTCTGGGGGAGGTGAGGGGCTCTGGGGGGTGTGCGGGGTGTGAGGGGTGTGGGGGGGTGGCGTCCTGGAAGCCCCCCGGCCACCCCGGCCCCCTCTGTGCCCCCCAGACCTTCGGGAAGGTGGCGCTGCAGGACGGGACCCAGATCAACCGCAACAACAACTTCCAGACCTTCCCCCAGGCCGTGCTGCTGCTCTTCAGGTGGGGCCGGGGGGCTGCTGGGGCTCGGGGGGCTCTTGGGGGGTCTGGGGGGGGGTGTGGGAGGGTACAGGTGTGCCCCAGGGGTGCAGGTGTGCCTCAGGGGTACAGGTGTGTCCCCTGGCGTGCAGGTGTGCCACGGGGGAGGCGTGGCAGGAGATCATGCTGGCCAGCCTGCCTGGCAAGCGCTGCGACCCCGAGTCGGACGCAGGCCCGGGGGAGGAGTTCACCTGCGGCAGCAACTTCGCCATCGCCTACTTCATCAGCTTCTTCATGCTCTGCGCCTTCCTGGTGAGACACGGGGCCCTGCCCCACGGCCCTGCCCCACAGCCCTGCCCCACAGCCCTTCAGGACCCCCACGGGCATCCTGACCCCCCCTCGGCCCCCCAGATCATCAACCTGTTCGTGGCTGTGATCATGGACAACTTCGATTACCTGACGCGCGACTGGTCCATCCTGGGCCCGCACCACCTGGACGAGTTCAAGCGCGTGTGGTCCGAGTACGACCCCGCGGCCAAGTGCGTCACTGTCCCCTTGTCCCCAGCCTGGGGGGAGGGCCCGGGTGTGCAGACCCCCCGTGACCCCCCCGTCCCCCCTCCCCAGGGGCCGCATCAAGCACCTGGACGTGGTGACGCTGCTGCGGCGGATCCAGCCCCCGCTGGGCTTCGGGAAGCTCTGCCCGCACCGCGTGGCCTGCAAGGTCTGACAGGGGGGTCCTGGGGGGGATTTGGGGTGCTCCTGGGGGGGGCACCCAGGTTCTCACCCCCCTCTTGTCCCCTCTTGTCCCCTGCCCAGCGCCTGGTGGCCATGAACATGCCCCTCAACTCGGACGGCACCGTCACCTTCAACGCCACGCTCTTCGCTCTGGTCCGCACCTCCCTCAAGATCAAGACGGAAGGTTGGGAGCTGGGAGGGTCTGGGGGGGATGGCAGGGGGTGACAGGGGGTGACAGTCACGGCTCCGTGTCCCCACGCCCTGCCCCCTCCCCGCAGGGAACCTGGACGTGGCCAACAAGGAGCTTCGGGCCGTGGTGAAGAAGATCTGGAAGAGGACGAAGCCGAAGCTGCTGGACGAGGTCATCCCCCCGCCCGAGGGTGCGTCAGGGCCGTGTCCCCTCCCCTGTCCCCTCGGACCCTGCGCCGCCCCCTGACCCTCCCGTGCCCCCCAGAGGAGGAGGTGACCGTCGGGAAGTTCTACGCCACCTTCCTGATCCAGGACTATTTCCGCAAGTTCCGGCGGCGGAAGGAGCGGGGGATGCTGGGCGCCAGCGCCGGCCCCAGCAACGAGAGCGCGCTGCAGGTGCGGCACCCCCGGGCGGGGCGGGGCGGGGCGGTCCCAGGTGTCACCAGGTGACCCCCCTGACCCTTCTGTGTCCCCCCCAGGCTGGGCTGCAGACGCTGCAGGCGCTGGGCCCTGAGATGCGCCGGGCACTGAGCGACCTGGAGGGCGACGAGGGCGGGGACGCCCCTTCGGAGGAGCCGCTGACCTACGCCGTGAGCCCCGCCCACCCACCACACCTGTCCTATGACCCACCCACCGCACCTGGCACGTGGCCACGCCCACGGCCACACCTGCCCGTGGCCACACCCGCTGGCCGCACCTGTCCAAAATCCACACCAAATAGCCACACCTGTCCCTTGGCCACGCCCACCGGCCACACCTGCCCCAAAGCCGCACCGAATGCCCACACCTGTCCCATGGCCACGCCCACCGGAATGCCCACACCTGTCCCATGGCCACTCCCACCGACCCCGCCTCTCTCCGCAGGCCCCCGAGACGCTGTACGGCTCCGCCCCCGGCTCCCCCCTGCTCTCGGAGCCGCCCCCCGTCCCCAGCCCCGGCCCCGCCGAGGGGGAGGACGCCGCGCCCCCCTCCCACGGGGGAGCCCCCCGCCCTGGCGGCAGGTACGGGGGCGCTGGGGGCGCCCCGGCGCGGGGCGGGGGCTCCCCGGGGAGGACGGGCGGTGCCCATGGCCCTGTGCGCAGGAGGCGCTCCGAGGCGGGGGATCAGGACGAGGAAGCCCCGGCCGAGGACGTGGAGGAGCCAGGAGGGGACCCGGGGGATGTCAGCCACGACGAGGAGCTGGAGAGCTCGGCCCCGCCGCGGCACCGCTGGGCAGGGGACAGGTACCGCCACCCCGAGCCCCTGGGCGGGGGGAACCGCGCCTGGAGGGGTCCCTGCAGCTGGGGAGGGGTGGGGGTCCCGCCAGCCCTGACGCTGTCCCCGTGCCCGGCTGCCGGGACACCCGAAAGGCGGGGGTGTGCCTGTAAGCGGGGAGGGGGTGTTCCTGTCACCCCCCGCTCCCCGCCACGGGCCGCTGGGTCCCTCCAGGGGATGTTCGCAGCCCCCGACCGACCCGCCTTGTTCCCCCCAGGGCACCGGGACCCCCGCGCTGGGCGGCGGAGCTGCCCCGGGGGGGGTCGCTGCCGCTGCCCCCCCGGCACTTCGCGTTCGGCGGCGGCGCTCGCGAGGGGCAACAACTGAAGCGGCGCCGGCTCCTGCCCCCCACCCCCGCGGGTACGGCCCGGCCGGGAGAGGGGCGGGGGGCAAGGGAGGGGCCGGGGTCTGCAGTGAGACCCTCCGTGATCGCAGCCGGCAGCGCTGACCGAGCCCCCTCGCAGCCCGGGACGGTTCCCCGGGAGCCCAGGAGGGTCCCTGGGACTGGCGGCGAGGGGAGATGACCCGTAGTGTCCCGCGATGGCCCAGGAAGGGTCCGTGACCCCTCCCCGTGTCCCCAGGTGCCCCGGAGGGTTCCTAGAGCCGAGGGTGACTCTGCTCGGTGCCCCGGAGGGTCCCTGGCCGGGGGCGGTGACCCTGCCTGGTGCCCCCCGGTAGCACAGAGGGTCCCCGGCCAGGGTGGGTGACTCTGCTGGGTGTTTGGAGGGTCCCTGGCCGGGGGCTGACCCTGCCCGCTGCCCCCCAGGCCGGAAGCCCTCGTTCACCATCCAGTGCCTGCGGCGCCAGGGTAGCTGCGAGGACGAGCCCATCCCGGGCACCTACAACCCCTCGGGCCCGCCCGGCCCCGCCCGCCCGCAGGTACTGCCGGAGGTGGGGGGCAGACAGGAGGGGCTGGGGGGACGCTCTGACAGTGTCACCGCCGCGCTGACCGCCTCTCGCCCCCCAGGGCTACGGCAGCTCCGAGACCTGGCGCCTGGGGGGCTCCTCGCAGGCCTGGGCAGCCCCGGCCCGCGGGCACGTTCTGTACGCGCCGCTGATCCTGGTGGAGGGGGCTCCGGCGGCGGGGGCGGGGGGCAGCCTGCCCCCGCTCAACCGCTGGTTCCCCCCCGCGCCGCTGCGCCTGCGGCCCTGCGGGCCCCACGATGCCCTGGCCCGGGGCTCGGCCGACAGCCTGGTGGAGGCCGTGAGTGAGGGGGGACCTGGGGGGATTTGGCGGGGACATGGGGGGATTTGAGGGGGACCTGGGGGGATTTGAGGGGGACATGGAGGGTGATACGGCTCGGCCAACAGCCTGCTGGAGGCAGTGAGACACAGGGGACACCCCACGGCTTGGCCAAGAGCCCAGTGGAGATATTAAGGAGAGGGACACGGCGGGACGGGCACGGTGCCGGTGCCAGCGCCTCCCCCTCCCTCGCTCCCTCCCTCCCTCCCACCGCCAGGTGCTGATCTCGGAGGGGCTCGGGCTGTTCGCCCGCGACCCCAAGTTCGTGGCCGTGGCCAAGCGGGAGATCGCGGACGCCTGCGACATGACGATGGACGAGATGGAGAGCGCGGCCGCCGACCTGCTGACCCGGCGGCGCGGCCCGCCCGCCCCCGCGCCCGCCGTCTACAGCGACGAGGAACCGCTGCGGCCGCCGGCCGAGGAGGAGCTGGCGGACGAGATGGGCTGGGCCGGCGGGGTCTAGAACCCGGCACCGGGGGTCTGGAACCCGGCACCGGCGGGTCTCGAACCCGGCACCGGCGGGGTCCCGAACCTGGCACCACCGGGTCTCGAACCCAGCACCGGCGGGTCTCGAACTCAGCCCCGCGGGTTGGGGCGGGCCGGCTCTAGAACCCGCTGGGCGGCGCGCGAGGCCGGCTCTAGAACCCGGGAGCGTGTGGGGGCGATGTTACCTCAGGAAAAAAAAAAGGGATTTTTATTTAAAAAGTTTTCGTGTTTTTTTTTTTTTTCCTCACATAAAGGAGGGTTTTCCTCAGGAAAAGGGCTGTTTGCCTCAGGGATGGTTGGTTGGGTTGGTTGGTTTTTTTTTTCCTGAAAAAGTGGGGGTTTTCCCTCAGGAAAAGGGAGGCTTACCTCATAAAAAGTTTTTATTCAAAACCAAGAAGTGTGTTTTCCTTCAAAATAACCAAACCATGTTTTCTCTTCAGGGAAAGGGAGGGTTCCTCAAAAAACGGAAGGGATTTACCTCAAAATAAGAAATTTTTTCCCTCAGGAAAAGTGGGATTTACCTCAAAAAGTTTTTTCTCCTCAAAAAAACCACCCAAGCCCACACACACCCCCAAACCCAGCACTTTCACCCCAAAAAGGATGTTTTCACTCAAAAAAAAAGAAGGGATTTTGCCTCAATTTAGAAAATGAGGGAGTTATATCACAAAAAAAAAAGGAATTCTAAAGAAAAGGAGGGATTTGCAAAAAAAAAAGGTTTTCCTCTAAAAAAAGGTTATTTGCCTCAAATTTGCTGCTCAGAGGAGGGTTTTCCTCAGGAAAAGGGATGTTTACCTCAAAAAAAGGTAAGTTTTTATTCAGTAAAGAGGAAAACAAAACAATGTTTCCCTACAAAAAAAGATTTTTCCCTCAAAGAAAGGAAAATTTAAAAAGGGCGGGAAAAGGATTTTCTTAAAATGTCTTTTTTTTTAACTGGAAAAGGTGTATTCACATCAGGGTGGAGTGGGGAGGGAACATCCTCAAAAAGGAGGTTTTTATTTCAGGAAAAGGGACATTTGTTAAGAGAAAATGATGTTTCTTCTCAAAAAGGAAGTTTTTACTCAAAAAAGGGAAAAAAGAAGTGTTTTTCCCCCTCAAAAATAGGGAGTTTTATCTCAGGAAAAGAGACATTTACCTCCTGGGGATGGTGAATTGTTCTCAAAAAGAAATATTCCCTCTTGAAAAGGGATAATTACCTCGAAAAAATCCTTTAAAAAAGTTTTGCCTAAAAAAGAAGGAAATTTTTAATCCAAGAAAAGGTGTTTTCCCCTCAGAAAAGGAGTTTTGCCTCAGGAAAAGGGAGATTTACACCCAAAAAGGAGGAGTGCCAAAAAGAAAAAAAAAAAAAAAAAAAAAGGGGGATTTTACATCAGGAAAAAGGATTTTGTCACCTCAAAAAAGGTAAACTTTACATTACAAGGGAGGCGTTTGTTTCCCTGATGAATTTTTACCTCAGAAATGGGGATTTTTACCTCAGGAAAGATTTTACCTCAAGGAGGAAGAGTTTATCTCCAAAAAAGCAGAATTTACCTCATGGAGTGGAGTTTTAAATCAGAAAAAAAGGTTTTTTAACCTGAGAAAAAGTGAATTTTACCTCATGAGAGGGGTCTTACCTGAGAGAGGGAGATTTTACCTCAGGAAAGGTAAATTTTGCCTCACGTAAGAGGGTTTTACCTCATGAAAGAGCATTTCACACCCCAGAAAGGCGGATTTTCCCTCAGGGAAGGGGTGTTTTACATCACAGAAGTGGATTTCCCCTCAGGAAAAGTAAATTTTACCTCAAGAGGGTTTTACCTTAGGAAAAAGCATTTCTCCCCTCAGGAAGGGGGGACTTTACATCAGAAAATGGAAACTACCTCAGTCACCGAAGAGAGTTTTACCTCATAAAAGTGTTCTTCACGTCAGGAAGGATTTTACCTCAAAAACCTCAAGGTTTTTGTCTCAGGAAAGGTGAATTCCACCTCCTAAATGAGGGGTTTACCTCAAGAAAGGGACATGCTTTACCTCATGGAAGACAGTTTTACCACAGGAAAGAACGTTTCACACCTCAGGGCAGATTTTGCCTCAGAAATACAAAATTTAACTCACTCAATGAGGGTGTTACCTCACGAGAAAACATTGTTCTCTTCATAAAAAGCGCGTTTTACCTCAGAAAAGTGGATTTTTACCTCAGGAAGGTAAATTTTACCTCACAGAATTGGGTTTTATCGCATGAAAGAACATGTCACATCTTAGAACAGGGAATTTTACCTCCGGAAAGAGGGTATTTTACCTAATGAGGGAAGGTTTTACCTCAGAAAAGTTGGATTTTACCTCAGGAGAGGTAAATTTTACCTGATTTTTCACTTCACGGAGGAGGTTTTTCCCTCAGGACCAGGACGCGCTCCGGGGCTCCGAGCGGAGGTTCCCGCTCCCGCACAGGCCCCGCCCCTCCCGCGCGCCCATTGGCGGAGCCGGCGGCCAATGGGGAGGCGGCAGCGCGAGCGCCCCCACGCGGCTGCGCGGGGAGTTCGGGGGGTGGGGGGGGGGCGAACCCCAAAATCCCGAACCCCAAATAACCCTGAACCCCCCCAAAATGAGCCCCCCCAACCTCCCCGCCCCCTCCCACAACCCCCAAATCCCCCCCCCCCAGTAACCTCCAACCCCCTTTTTAACCTCCAAAGTTTAATAATAATAAAAAAAATCATAATACAATAAAATAAGGCCCCCCCCGCCCCCGCCCCCGCTACAAAGAGCTCGAGACTTGTTAGTGTCGGCGGGGGGAGGGGCAGGGGGGGCCCCAAATCCGCCCCCACCCCCGCCCCCACCCCCCCAAATCCTATAAAAAACCCGGTGCGGGAGGGGTGGGGGGAGGGGGCTGGCCCTGCTGTGCTGGTTGGGGCCCCCCCACCTTTCCTCATTTTGGGGGGACCCCCCGGACCCCCCAACCTCTGTGTGTGTGGCCCACCCCCCCCCCGGGGCTGAACGATACAAAAGAAACAACTCAAATAATTACATCGCGGGGGGGGAGGGGAGGGGGGGAGAGACCCCCTCCCCCCACCCCAAATCGGGGAGGTTGGGGGGTCCCCAGGGTGGGGGGGGGGTCCCCCAGGGTGGGGAGGGGGCGGCTCGGCGTGGGTCCCCCCCCCCCAAAGTCCATCCCCACCGCCCTCAGGCGCGTCCATCCGAGCTGGGGGCTCCACGTCACGAGTCCTGGGGGGGCAGAGGGGACCGGGTTGGGGTGGGGGGGACGCTCCCAAAAGCCTCTGTACCCCAAACCCCCTCTCTCGATATGGGGGAACCCCCACATCGTCTCCCCCCTGCACCCCAGAAGCCTCCGTGCTCCTCCTGGACCCTCCTCACCCCACAGTCCCACCATGTACCCCCATAACTCCCTCCTGTACCCCCCAGACCCCACAATTCTCCTCCTGGACCCCCTCTGACCCCGTAATCCTCCCATTAAACACCCACAAACCCCAAAACCCCCTTCACCCCTGTAACTCCTCCCTGTACCCCAGAAACCCCTGAATTCTCCTCCTGGGCCCCATAAACCTCTTAAGTTCTTCTCCTGGGCCCCCTCAGCACCCCATAAACCCCCCAAAATCTTGAACCCCCCAATAACCCTGAACCCCTAAAATCTCAAACCCTCAATAACCCAAATTCTCCTCTTGGCCCCTCCTCTGTACCCCCTAAACCCCACAAAATCTTGAACCCCCAATAACCCTGAACCCCCAAAACCCCAACCCCCCCAACAACCCCAAATCCTCCTCCCGCCCCCCCCCTGCACCCCATAACTGACCCCCGGGGCCTGGGGGCCGGGCGTGGGGCTGTCCCGGGGCTCTCCCCCCTCGTGCCCCCGACTCCTCTTTGGCTCCAGCTCCTCCTTGGCCAGGGGGGCGAGGTCCCCCCGCTCCGCCCGGCGCTTCCGCCGCCTCTCGGGGTCCCGGCCGCGCGCCCGAGCCCCCCGGCGCTCCGCCTGCTCCAGCTGGGGGGGCACGGGGGTCAGACACCCCCAAAATGGGAACTGGGGGGGCTGCGCTGCCGGCTTTGGGGTGCTCGGGGCGGGGGGAGAGGAGTAGGGAGGCATTTTTGGGGGTCCCTGAGGGGTTGGGGTGATTGAGTGGGTCTGGATTTGGGGGGGTTCAGGGATATTGGGGGTTTGGGATTTTGGGGGAGGCATTTTTGGGGGTCCCTGATTGGGTCTGGATTTGGGGGGGTTCAGGGTTATTGGGGGTTTGGGATTTTGGGGGGTTTAGGGGTTCAGGGTTTGGCGGGCTCTGTGCCCCCAGGGAGGGTTTGGGGGGCTCTGGGGCAGTTCTGGGGGTTTCTGTGCCCCCTTGGGAGGGTTTGGGGCAGTTTTGGGGGGTCTCTGGGGCAGCTCTGGGCGATCCCGTATCCCCAGGGAGGGTTTGGGTGATCCTGTGTCCCCGGATGGGTTTTGGGGGTGGGTTTGGGGGCCAGTTTGGGGGTTTTGGGGGCTGGTTTGGGTTTTGGGGGTGGGTTTGGGGGCCAGTTTGGGGTTTTGGGGGTGGGTTTGGGGGCTGGTTTGGGGTTTTGGGGGCTGGTTTGGGGTTTTGGGGGCTGGTTTGGGTTTTGGGGGTGGGTTTGGGGGCAGGTTTGGGGTTTTGGGGGCTGGTTTGGGTTTTGGGGGTGGGTTTGGGGGCTGGTTTGGGTTTTGGGGGTGGGTTTGGGGGCTGGTTTGGGGTTTTGGGGGCAGGTTTGGGGTTTGGGGGCAGGTTTGGGGGCAGGTTTGGGGTTTTGGGGGCAGGTTTGGGGTTTGGGGGTGGGTTTGGGGGCTGGTTTGGGTTTTGGGGGCAGGTTTGGGGGCAGGTTTGGGGTTTTGGGGGCAGGTTTGGGGTTTTGGGGGCTGGTTTGGGGTTTGGGGGTGGGTTTGGGAGCTGGTTTGGGGTTTTGGGGGCAGGTTTGGGGTTTTGGGGGCAGGTTTGGGGGCGGGTTTGGGGGTTTTGGGGGCAGGTTTGGGGGCAGGTTTGGGGTTTTGGGGGCAGGTTTGGGGTTTTGGGGGCAGGTTTGGGGTTTTGGGGGCAGGTTTGGGGGCAGGTTTGGGGTTTTGGGGGCAGGTTTGGGGGCGGGTTTGGGGGTTTTGGGGGCGGGTTTGGGGGCAGGTTTGGGGTTTTGGGGGCAGGTTTGGGGTTTTGGGGGCAGGTTTGGGGTTTTGGGGGCAGGTTTGGGGTTTGGGGGGCAGGTTTGGGGGCAGGTTTGGGGTTTTGGGGGCAGGTTTGGGGTTTTGGGGGCTGGTTTGGGGGCCAGTTTCGGGGTTTTGGGGGTGGGTTTGGGGGCAGGTTTGGGGTTTTGGGGGCAGGTTTGGGGTTTGGGGGGCTGTACCTCCAGCAGCAGGCGGAACAGGGCCAGCGGGGGCGGGCGCGTGGCCTGCAGCAGCCGCCAGATGCTCTGGGCCTCGTCCAGCGTCACCTCCAGCAGGTCCCCCTCCATCATCAGCTCCTCCAGCGGCCGCCGCGTCCCCTCGGCCAACTCCAGCACCGGCCCCTGCAGCCGCGGCAGCGCCGCGCTCAGCGCCTCCAGCTCTGCGGGGACATGTGGGGACATGTGGGGACACCATGGGGACAGCATGGGGACATGTGGGGACATCATGGGGACATGTGGGGACATGTGGGGACAGCATGGGGACATGGGGACACAGGGTGTGCTCAGCGCCTCCAGCTCTGCGGGGACACGGGGACATCATGGGGACACAGGGACATCATGGGGACACAGGGACACAGGGTGTGCTCAGTGCCTCCAGCTCTGCGGGGACATGTGGGGACATGTGGGGACATAGGGACACCTCAGGGACACACACAGGGTGTGCTCAGCACCTCCAGCTCTGCAGGGACATGGGGACATCGTGGGGACACCACAAGGACACCGTGGGGACACCGTGGGGACACTGCAGGGACACCCACAGGGTCCCCCAGGGATCCCTGGATCCCCCTGTCCCTCCCCAGGTGGGATCCGGGGGTCCCAGAGGGTCCCCAAGCCCCCAACCCCACTCACCCGAGGGCAGGGGGCCGTTCTTCTCCGGGCTGGGGGCGTCCCCGTTCTCCACCGACACCTGGGGGGGGGTGGAGGGAAGGTGTTCTGGGGGGCTCGGCCTCCCCCAGCCCCAAAACCTGCCCCAGAGCCTCCCAAACCTGCCCCACACCTCCCCATTGCTCCCTAGAGCTGTCCACCTTGGTCTGCTCCTTGTGGCTGGCCTCGCACAGAGCACCATCACCCCAAAACCCACATAAATCCCCCCAAAGCCCCCCTAAACCCCCCCAAATCCCCATAAATACCCCCTAAACCACCCTAAATCCCCCAATTCCCACCTTGGTCTGCTCGTTGTGGCTGGCCTCACGCAGGGCCCTGACACCCAAAACCCCCCAAACCCCCCAAACCACCCCTAAATCCCCCCAAAACCCCCCAAAGTCCCCCCAAACACCCATAAACCCCCCCAAAAGCCCCCAAAGCCCCCCCAAAGCCCCACCTTGGTCTGCTCGTTGCGGCTGGCCTCGTGCAGGGCCCTGACACCCAAAACCCCCCAAACCCCCCAAAACACCCCTAAATCCCCCCAAAACCCCCCAAAGCCCCCCCAAACCCCCCAAAGCCCCCCCAAAGCCCCACCTTGGTCTGCTCGTTGCGGCTGGCCTCGCGCAGGGCCCTGACGCCCAAAACCCCCCCCAAACACCCCTAAATCCCCCCAAAACCCCTCTAAACCCACCCAAAACCCCCCAAAAGCCCCCAAAGCCCCACCTTGGTCTGCTCGTTGCGGCTGGCCTCGCGCAGGGCGCCGTCGCCGTCGCCGTGGTGGTGCAGCCGGTGCCTCAGCGCCGCCAGGCGCTCCAGGGGCCCGGCCACCTCGGGGGACGCCAGCAGCTGCCGCGCCCGGTCCTGCCAGGTGATGGCTCGCTCGGTGAGGCACTGCAGGGCCTCGCCCTCGGGCAGCCTCACCGGCAGCTTCTGCAGGGCCACCAGCAGCGCCAGGATGGTCTCCAGGCGCGGCCGGCGCGAGCGCTGGCACAGCGGGCACAGGAACTTGGCGTCCCACTCCCACCAGGCCGGCGAGGGTTTCTGGGCGCCCAGGCGGGGCCAGGCCACGCAGGAGCCGTGGAACCAGTCCCGGCAGAGCTGGCACTGCAGCATGCCCGGCCCCGCCGGCTGCCCGCAGACGCAGGAGGGAGGCCCCGGGCCCGGCAGCGGCGGGGCGGCTTTCTGGGCGTTGGCGTGGCGCAGGCGCAGCATGCCCTCCTTCTCCTTCTGCTCGCCCTCCTTGAAGGCCACGATCTGCGGTGGGGGGCAGCCGGGGGGGTGAGGGGACGGGGATTGGGGGGTCACGGGGTGTGCCCCAACCCCAAACCCTTCAATGCCATGATGGGGGAGAGCAGGGGGTGACAGGGATTGGGGGGTCACGGGGTGTGCCCCAACCCCAAACCCTTCAATGCCATGGTGGGGGTGACAGGGGACGGGGATTGGGGGGTCACGGGATGTGCCCCAGCCCCAAACCTCTGCCATGGTGGGGGCCAGCCAGGGGGGTGAGGGGACAGGGATTGGGGGTCACGGGGTGTGCCCCAACCCCAAACCCTTCAATGCCATGGTGGGGGTGACAGGTGACAGGGATTGGGGGGTCACAGGGTGTGCCCCATCCCCAAACCCTTCAATGCCATGGTGGGGGCCAGCCAGGGGGTGAGGTGACAGGGATTGGGGGACGTGGGTGACCATCCTCAAACCCCTGAATGCCACAGTCTGGGGTGGGGGGCAGCCAGGGGGGTGAGGTGACAGGGCCTGGGGGGACACAGGGTGTGCCCCAACCCCAAACCCTTCAATGCCATGATGGGGGTGACAGGTGACAAGGATTAGGGGATGTGGGTGCCCCCCACCCCAAATCCTTCAATACCACGATGGGGGAGAGCAAGAGGTGAGAGGTGACAGGAACTGGGGGATGTGGGTGAACATCCCCAAACCCCTCAATGTCACAATCTGGGGCACAGCAGCGGGGTGAGAGGTGACAGGGACTGGGGGCACACATGGGTGACCCATCCCCAAAACCCTGACCACCACAAGGGGGAAATAAGGAACCCGAGTGGATGTGGTGCCCCCCACCCCAAACACCCCCATCTCGGGCTTGGGGACAGCAGGGACAGCAGCAGTGCCAGCACTGGGGGTCCCGGGGTGCCCCCCACTCCTCACCACAGCCCCGGGGTCCCGCAGGTCCTGCGCCGACAGCCCCAAGCTCTCGGCGTCCAGCCGGTACAGCCCCGGCTCCTGCCGCCACTTGAGCCTCTTGCTGCTGTCCGAGCCGGCGTCAGCGCAGGGACACAGCACCTGGGGGGACACCGGGGCGGGGTCAGCGCCCTGCCGGGACCCCCGGGGGGTGCCCCCCAGCCCCCCCAGCACCCACCTCGAGCAGGGTGTAGCAGGAGTTCTTCTTGAGGAAGGTGCGGGAGGCCTTGTCCCGCCAGGAGTGCGCGGTGCCGACCTGCACCTCCAGCTGCCGCAGCTCCTCCAGCCGCACCGGCAGGTCCCGGCCCACGGCCACCAGCCCCTCCAGGTCATCCAGGCACGGGTAGTGGTCACCGTTCTGGGGGGGACACGGGGTCAGGCAGGGATGGTGTGGGGTGGGGGAGAGGTGGGGACAGGTGGGGACAGGAATGGGGTGAGAGCGGGGACACGGGGAGGGAGGGGGGTGTGGCAGGGACAGGATGGGGACAGGGACAGGAGGGGGACATGGCAGGGACATGGCAGAGACAGGGACAGGACAGGGACACAGTGGCAGGGATGTGGCAGGGATGTGGCAGGGACAGGATGGGGACATGGTGGCAGGGATGTGGCAGAGACAGGGACAGGACAGGGATACGGTGGCAGGGATGTGGCAGGGACAGGATGGGGACATGGTGGCAGGGATGTGGCAGAGACAGGGACAGGATAGGGACATGGTGGCAGGGACGTGGCAGGGACAGGATGGGGACATGGTGGCAGGGATGTGACAGAGACAGGGACAGGACAGGGACATGGTGGCAGGGATGTGACAGGGACAGCATGGGGACATGGTGGCAGGGATGTGGCAGGGACAGGATGGGGACACAGTGGCAGGGATGTGACAGAGACAGGGACAGGATAGGGACATGGTGGCAGGGATGTGGCAGGGACAGGATGGGGACACGGTGGCAGGGACATGACAGAGACAGGGACAGGACAGGGATACGGTGGCAGGGATGTGGCAGGGACAGGATGGGGACATGGTGGCAGACGGGAGACCCATGGGGACAGGGACATGGAGGTGTCCACTGTCCACAGGGACAGGATGGGGACACAAGGCTGTCCATGGGGACAGGACGGTGACACAAGGGGACAGCGCAGGCACTCGGGGGTGGCAGGGGCTCGGAGCCCCCCGGGGTGGCCCTGCAGGTGCAGGGAGCCCACCTGGATCTCCTCGACGTCGGCGATCCAGGCGCGGGCCTTGCCCAGGGCCTCCTTCAGGGCCTGGATGTTGGGCAGCAGCGCCGGGATGTTCTCGGCCTCCTTGATGATGGCGGCCAGCGTGGCCGGGGGGTGCTTCTGCCTGCGGGGGGGTCAGAGCCAGGGACCCTGAGACCCCCCGGCACCCCAGGGAACCCCCTGACACCCCCAGGGATCTCCCCCAGCACCCCAGGGATCCCCCCTGGCACCCCCAGGCTCAGGGCAGGAACCTCTGAGGAGCAGCCGAACCCCAAACCTTCATCCCCAGCCCCTTTATCCCCTCCTAGGCACACAGGGAGCAGCCCCCAGCCCCTTTACAACCCCCCAGGGGACACAAGGCACAGCCCCCAGCTCCTTTATATCCCCCCCAAAGATATAAGGAGCAGCCCCCAGCCCCTTTACAACCCCCCAGAGACACAAAGAGCAGCCCCCAGCCCCCTCTCCCCTCCGAGGTGCAGCCCCCAGCCCCTTATAACCCTAAAGACACACAAGGAGCAGCCCCCAGCCCCTTTACAACCCTCCAGGGGACACAAGGCACAGCCCCCAGCTCCTTTATATCCCCCCCAAAGATATAAGGAGCAGCCCCCAGCCCCTTTACATCCCCCCAGAGACACAAGGAGCAGCCCCCAGCCCCTTTACATCCCCCCAGAGACACAAGGAGCAGCCCCCAGCCCGTTTAACCCCATCCAAGGGACACAAGGAGCAGCCCCCAGCCCCTCTCCCCTCTGAGGCGCAGCCCCCAGCCCCTTTATATCCCCCTGGGGAAGTCTCCCTGCCCCCGACCTGGCCTCCAGGCACATCTGAGCCTTCTCCTCCCAGCGCTGGGCGATGGTCAGCAGCTCCTGCAGCTCGGCCATGGCCACGTCCACGGCGGGGCTGGGGGCCACGGTGCGGCCGGCCTGGATGAGGCCGCGCATGACGGGCAGGGGGACGCGGGCGCGGGGCGAGCGCAGCGTGGCCGTCACCTCCTCCAGCCAGGCGGCCTGGGCCAGCTGCCGCTCCAGCCGCCGGCCCTCGGGCACCTCCACGCCCAGGCGGGCCCCGCGCTCCAGCAGCTCCTGCAGAGCCCCCGGGCCCGGCGGGGGAGCGTCCAGGGCCGCCCGGGCCTCGGCTTGGAAGGACTCGACTCGTTCCAGTAGGGCCTGGGGGACAGGGACAGGGGTCAGGGACAGCCTGTGACACCGCTGGGGACAGGGACAGGGGTCAGGGCAGGGACAGCTTGTGACACTGCTGGGGACAGGGAGAGGGGTCAGGGACAGCCTGTGACACGGCTGGGGACAGGGACAGGGGTCAGGGCAGGGACAGCCTGTGACACGGCTGGGGACAGAGGACAGGGCAGGGACAGGGCAGGGACAGTGCCACGGACAGCCTGTGACACCGCTGGGGACAGGGACAGGGGTCAGGGGTCAGGGACAGCTTGTGACACTGCTGGGGACAGGGACAGGGGTCAGGGACAGCCTGTGACACGGCTGGGGACAGGGACAGGGGTCAGGGGTCAGGGACAGCCTGTGACACTGCTGGGGACAGGGACAGGGGTCAGGGGTCAGGGACAGCCTGTGACACTGCTGGGGACAGGGACAGGGGTCAGGGCAGGGCAGGGGATGGGGTCAGGGACAGGGGTCAGGGCAGGGACAGCTTGTGACACAGCTGGGGACACGGACAGGGGTCAGGGACAGCCTGTGACATGGCTGGGGACAGAGGACAGGGCAGGGACAGGGCAGGGACAGTGCCACGGACAGCCTGTGACACCGCTGGGGACAGGGCAGGGACAGGGCAGGGACAGGGTCAGGGACAGGGTCAGGGACAGCCTGTGACACTGCTGGGGACAGGGGACAGCGCCAGGGACAGCCTATGACACCACTGGGGACAGGGACAGGGGTCAGAGACAAGCTCAGGGACAGCGCCAGGGACAGCCTGTGACACCACTGGGGACACGGGGTCAGGGACAGCCTCAGGGACATCATGTGAACTGCTGGGACACTGTGTGACACCCCTGGGGCACCCCCGGGACAGTGTGACACCCCTGGGACAGTGTGACACCCCTGGGACACTGTGACACCCCTGGGACACCGTGTGACATCCTGGGACAATGTGTGACACCCCTGGGACACCGTGTGACACCAGGGGACACCGTGTGAGCCAGTCCCACCTGCACGTCCCCGATCTGGTGCATGACACAGGGCAGTTGGTTCATCTGCTCCAGGAACGCCCGCAGCTCCTCCACCGTCAGCGCCGGCGCGGGGACCCTGTGGGGACAGCCAGGGGACAGTGAGGGGACAGTGAGGGGACAGTGAGGGGACAGCCAGGGGACAGTGAGGGGACAGCCAGGGACAGTGAGGGGACAGCGAGGGGACAGTGAGGGGACAGTGAGGGGACAGCCAGGGGACAGCGAGGGGACAGCCAGGGGACAGCGAGGGACAGCGAGGGGACAGCGAGGGGACAGCCAGGGAACAGTGAGGGGACAGTGAGGGGACAGCCAGGGACAGCGAGGGGACAGCGAGGGGACAATGAGGGGACAGTGAGGGGACAGCCAGGGACAGTGAGGGGACAGCCAGGGGACAGCCAGGGCACAGTGAGGGGACAGCCAGGGGACAGCCAGGGGACAGCCAGGGGACAGGGACAGTGAGGGGACAGGGACCCTGCAGGGACAGCGGGCACTGCTGGGACACCCACGGGACAGGGATGGGAACATGGAGAGGACAAGGACAGGGACACCAAAGGTCTACAGGGAACAGGATGGGGACACAAAGGTGTCCATGGGGACAGCACAGGGACACCCAGGGTCTGCAGGGGACAGCAGGAGCACGAGAGGGACAGGAAACTGAGACAACGGGACGGACACACGGGGTGAGGGGAGCCACCCAGGATGGTGACACTGGGGACACCCTGGGGACACTCTGGGGACAAACTGACCCGGTCTCCTGGGAGCTGATGAGCCCCAGGGCCTCGGAGACGCAGCGCTCGGCCTGGCCCAGGCAGCCCTTGAGGCGGTGCAGCAGCTCGTTCTCGGGGAACTTGCGCTCCCGCGCCTCCGACTCCAGTGCCCGCAGCTCCTCCAGCGCTGCCCGGGGTTGGGGGGGGTCAGGGCCGGGCTCTGAGCCCCCCAAAAACCCCCCAAAGCCCCCCCAGGACCCCCCACTCACTGCGTTTGCGGCCGTCCTCCACCTCCAGGGCGATGCGCACCTTGTTGGCCCAGGTGTCGAAGGACTCGGCGCGCACCTTGAGCTTGTGCAGCATGGCCGGCAGCTCGTCCAGGGTGTAGCGGTACCTGGGGGGCTCTGGGGGTCACCTGGAGCCCCCCAGACCCCCCCCAGATGGAGCCCGGGGGGTATTGGGGGGTTTTGGGGTGGGGAGACCCCTCCCCGTAAATCAGGAGAGCTCCCGGGTCGTGGGTGGGTTCCTCTCACCCCCAAATCGCAGCCAGGGTCACCCCAGCACCCACAGCCCCCTCAGGGTGACAGCAACACCCCAAAATGTCACCCCAAATCTTACAGACCCTCCCAAACCATCCCCGTGTCCCCTGCCAGGGGCACGCTGAGACCTCCCCAGCCCCCCTGGAACGTCCCCAAATTCTGTGACAGGGCACAGCAGCCCCCCAAACGCACTCCCAGCCCCTCCAAACCATCCCCATGTGCCCCCTCAGGAGCACAGAGAGCCCCCCATTACCACTCCCAGCCCCCCAGCTCCACTCCCAGGCCCCCAAACCTCTCTCCAAACACCCTCACCCCTGTCTCAGCCCCCAAATCCCTCTCCCAGCCCCCCAGCCCCCTCTCCCAGCCCCCCAAACCCCTGTCTCAGCACACCCAAGACCCCAAACCCATCTCAGTTGCCCCAAACTCCTGCCCCAGCCCCCCCAAACCCCTGTCCCAGCCCCCCAAATCCATCTGAGCACCCCGAAACTCATCTCCAGCCCCCCAAACTCCTTCTCCCAGCCCCCCAAACTCCTCTCCCAGCTCCCCAAACCCATCTCAGCCCCCTAAACCTCTGTCTCAGCACCCCCAAGCCCCCCCAACCCCCCTCCCAGCCCCCCAAGCCCCCCACCTGAGGTACTGCTTGCTGCGGGGGCACTTGCAGAGGTCGTCCATGTGGTAGAGGCAGACCAGGCCCTGGGGGCAGTCGTAGCAGGCCAGGGCTGACAGGAAACACGTGGTCTTGCACTTGTCACACTGCCGCTCGTCGTCGGGCAGCAGCTCGAAGGCCTCGCGCTCGGCCTCCGTGATGCCCTGGGGGGGCAAAAAAACGGGCATCAGACCCCCCCCCCATAACGATTTTGGGGTGTCCTTGTACCCCCAACCCATTCCCGATCCCCTGGGAGGAACAGAAATTCCCCTCAGGAAAATCCTGAAATTTTGTCAGACTCCCCCCCAGCAGCTCCAACCCTTCCTGCTCTGCCTCTGTGCTGCCCTGGGGGCAAAAAAATCAGTATCAGACCCCTCCCCGTGGGGATTTTGGGGTGCCACTGTACCCCAAACCCCTTCCTGATACCCCAGGAGGGCACAGGAACGTCCCCCAGGGAGTTTTTGGGGTTCCTCATCAGCCCCAACCTCTCTGTGACCCTCACCCTGCTCCCCAGGGAGCTTTTAGGGTTCCCTCAGCACCTCCATGATCCCCCCAGGGAGGCACAAACACAACCCTCACAACACCCTGAAGCTTTTGGGGTCCCCCCAGCAGTTCCAACCCTCCCCAAACCCCCCGAGGGGACACAAACACAACCCTCACCCCTTCCCCAGAGCATTTGGGGTCCCCCAGTACCCCCAAACCCCTCTATGACCTTCCAGGGGAGCACAAACATGACCCTCACCCCTTCCCCAAAGCTTTTGGGTCCCCCCCAACACCCCAAACCCCCCGAGGACGCCCCCAACACAACCCCCTGGAGCACCCCCTGCCCCTCCCCGCTCCCCCCACCTTTTGGGGCAGCCCCCACCCCAAAATTCCCGGGGACTACCCCCACCTTCTCCAGCAGGGCCTTGCGCAGCTTGCGCTCCTCCTGCACCAGCACGAACATCTCCTTGTGCACGGCGGCCGCCAGGTTCAGGTCCAGCTTCTCGGGGCTGGCTGCCATCTTGCAGATCAGCTCCTCGTGCGAGAAGACGCAGTAGCGGCGCAGGCGGCGGTAGTGCTCGATGCACTGCCTGCCTGCGGGGAGCTGCACGGGGGGCAGGGGGTCAGGGGGTCCCCAAAAAATGGGGGGAGACCCCAAACACAGCCCTGAACCCAGCTGGGCACCCCCAAACCTGGGGAACACCCCTTAGACCCACAATCACAGCCCTGAGCTGAGCTGGGCTCAGTGCTCGATGCACTGCCTGCCTGCGGGGAGCTGCACGGGGGGCAGGGGGTCAGGGGGTCCCCAAAAAATGGGGGGAGACCCCAAACCCAGCTGGGCTCAGTGCTCGATGCACTGCCTGCCTGCGGGGAGCTGCACGGGGGGCAGGGGGTCAGGGGGTCCCCAAAAAATGGGGGGAGACCCCAAACCCAGCTGGGCTCAGTGCTCGATGCACTGCCTGCCTGCGGGGAGCTGCACGGGGGGGCAGGGGGTCCCAAAAATGGGGGGAGACCCCAAACCCAGCTGAGCACCCCCAGTACTGAACCCCCAAACCCAGGAATCCCCCAAACACACCCCTGAGCTGAGCTGGGCTCAGTGCTCAATGCACTGCCTGCCTGCAGGGAGCTGAACAGGGGGTCCCAAAAATGGGGGGAGCCCCCAAACCCAGGTGGGTACCCTCAGTGCTAAGCCCCCAAACACAGCCTTGAACCCAGCTGGGTACCCTCAGTGTGGAACCACTGCTGAGCCCCCAAATCCAGGAACCTCCCAAACCCAGCCCTGAACAGAGCTGGGCACCCCCAAATCTGCGGAACGCCCCCCAGACCCACAAACCCAGCTGGTTCCTCCTGCTGTTCCTCCACTCTCTCCACTCACAGATTTCACCATTTTCTGTGGGGTTTGTTTTTCCTCCTCATTCCCCCAAACATCCTGTGCATTCTCCAGGTATTTTTATGCCCTTCCAGGTACATTTTATCCCCCTAAATTTTGCCTTCCCCTGCTGTTCCTTCACTCCCTCCACTCACAGATTTCATTCTTTTCTGTGAATTTTTTTTTTTCCTCATTTCCCCAACCATTCTGTGCCTCCCCCAGGTATTTCCACACTCCTCCAGGTGCATTTCCAGGTGTTTTGGGGCCCCCCCAGGGCTCACCCAGTCGGCGGTGCAGAAGTTGACGGCCTCGGCGAAGTTGTAGCCCTGGTTGAAGCCGCTGTGGTAGGCGCGGGGGAAGGTGATGACGAACTCGCCGGCGCACTGGTTGGTCCTCACCACCTGTGGGGACACACCTGGGCTCACACCTGGGCCTGGCAGGGCCTGGCAGGGGCAGGGGGACACAGAAAAGTTTTGGGGGGATTTTTGAGGGGAGTTTGGGGGTTTTTGGAGGCTGTTCACCAGGCACCAGAGCTCCTTCTCCACCAGCTCCGTGGGCACCATCTGCGGGCAGGGGGCTTCGGGGGGGTGCAGGGAAGGGATTTGGGGGGATTTGGGATTTTGAGGGGAGTTTGGGGATTTTTGGGGTTTTTGGAGGCTGTTCACCAGGCCCCAGAGCTCCTCCACCAGCTCTGTGAGCACCAGGAGGGGCAGGGAAGGGATTTGGGGGAGGTTTTTGAGGGATTTTGGGTGGGATTTGGAGGCTGTTCACCATATCCACCAGCTCCGTGGGCACCACCTGAGGGCAGGGGGCTTCAGGGGGCGCACAGAAGGGATTTGGGGGGATTTGAGGGGAGTTTGAGGGTTTTTGGAGGCTGTTCCCCAGGCCCCCAGAGCTCCTCCAAAGCCGGACACCCCCCAACTCACGGGGACGCCGTGGGCCATGAGGGTGTTGGGGTTCATCAGGGTGACCAGCTGGTGCAGGAGGTCGGGCTGGCTCTCGAACAGCTCCGGCGTCAGCTTCTTCATCACCTCCTCCAGGTGCTCGGCCGCGAAGGACGGGACCCCGTACCAGGTCTTGGGCTCGCCCCTGGGGGAAATGGAACCCCCAAAACCTTCTTATTCCACCCCAAAAACCTCCTGATCCCACCTCAAAAACCTCCTCGTCCCACCCCGTACCAGGTCTTGGGCTTGCCCCTGGGGATGGGGCACCCCAAAAACCTCCTCAGTCCATCCTGGACCACCCCAAAAACCTCCTCATTCCACCCCAAAAACCTCATCTCACCCCGTACCAGGTCTTGGGCTCGCTCCTGGGGGAAATGGGGGTTCAGGGAACCCCCAAAACCTCCTTATTCCACCCCAAAAACCTCTTTGTTCCACCTTGTACCATGCACTGGGGAAATGGGGGTCAGGGAACACCCAAACCTCCTCATTCCACCCCCAAAACCTTCTTATTTCACCCCAAAAACCTCCTGATCCCACCTTGTACCACCTCTTGGGTTCCCCCCTGGGGGTGCAGGGGGGTCAGAACACCCAAAACCTCCTGCTGGCCCCCCCAGTCACCCCTCCCAGCCACACAAACACCCCAAAGTTGCCCCCCTGAATGCCCAAACACCCCAAAATTGCCCCCCAAACACTCCAAAGTCTCCTCCCTGGCCCCCAAACACCCCAAAGTTGCCCCCCTGGATGCCCAAACACCCCAAATTTGGTCCCCCAAACACCCCAAATTTGCCCCCTGGCCCCCCAGTGCCCCAAACACCCCAAAGTTGCCCCCCTGGCACCCCAAAGTCGCCCCCTGGCCCCCAAAGCTGCCCCCCAGTGCCCCCAAACACCCCAAAGTCGCCCCCCTGGGTGCCCAAACACCCCAAGCTGCTCCCCCTGGTCCCCCAAACATCCCAAAATTGCCCCCCTGGGTGCCCAAACACCCCAAAGCTGCTCCCCCTGGTCCCTCAAACACCCCAAAATTTCCCCCCTGGTCCCCCAAACACCACAAAGTCACCCCCCGGCCCCCAAAGCTGCCCCCCTTGGCCCCCTAAACACCCCAAAGTCGCCCCCCTGGGTGCCCAAACACCCCAAAATCTCCTCCCTGGCCCCCGAAACACCCCAAAGTCGCCCCCCAAAGTGCCCCCCTGCCCCCCGAGGCTGCCCCCCGTGCCCACCAGTGGAGGTAGTTGATGGAGTAGCTCCAGTGGTCCTCGATGTGCCAGCAGAAGGCCGAGAAGACCATGCCCACGTAGAGCCAGGGCACCTTCATGCCCGAGATGTCGGCGTTGATGTGGCACAGCACCGACTGCGCCAGCACCGGCATCACGTTCAGGTTCCAGCCGCTGCCCGCGTACTCCTGGGGACACCGGGACAGCGTCACACGGGGGGGGACAGGGTCACACGGGGGGGACAGGGTCACATACACAGGACAGTGTCACATACAGGGGACAGTGATACCCCCATGGGGACAGAGTCACACACGGGGGACAGTGTCACACACATGGGAACAGTGTCACACACACGGGGACAGGGTCACACGGGGGGGACACGGTCACACCCCATGGGGACAGGGTCACACCCCATGGGGACAGGGTCACACCCCATGGGGACAGGGTCACACACACGGGGACAGGGTCACACACACGGGGACAGGGTCACACAGGGGGGACAGGGTCACACCCCATGGGGACAGGGTCACACACACGGGGACAGGGTCACACACAGGGACAGCGTCACACAGGGGGGACAGCGTCACATACAGGGGACAGTGGTACCCCCATGGGGACAGAGTCACACACAGGGAACAGTGTCACACACATGGGAACAGTGTCACACACACGGGGACAGGGTCACACAGGGGGGACACCGGCGGGGTCACACGGGGGACAGGGTCACACCCCATGGGGACAGGGTCACACACAGGGGGGACAGGGTCACACACAGGGGGGACAGCGGGGACAGCAGGGACAGTGCCACACACAGGGGGACAGGGTCACACACAGGGGGACAGGGTCACACAGGGGCAGCGGGGACAGTGTCACCCCCCCATGGGGACAGTGTCACACAGGGGACACGGACACCCCCAAGGACAACATCACTCCCCATGGGGACAGGGACAGCAGAGGGCACAGGGAACCCCCCCAGGTGTCCCCGGGGAGGTGACAACCCCTGTCCCACCTCCTCCTCGGGGCTCAGGCGCCGTTTGCCGTCGCGCACGGGGAAGCCGGAGCCGAACTCCTTGGAGTGGATGTCGGCCCCGTACTCCACGGTCACGTCCTCCTCGATGCTGTTCACCAGGCGCCAGAACTCCTTCTCCACCAGCTCCGTGGGCACCATCTGCGGGCAGGGGGCTTCAGGGGGGGCAGGGAAGGGATCTGGGGGGGGTTTGGAGGGATTTGGGGGGATTCTGGGGGGTTTTTGAGGGGAGTTCGGGGGTTTTTGGGTGGGATTTGGAGGCTGTTCCCCAGGCCCCAAAGCTCCTCCACCATCTCTGTGACCACCAAGGGAGGCAGGGAAGGGATTTGGGGGGGGTTTGGGGGCATCTGGGGGGTTTGAGGGGGATTGGGGTTTCTGAGGGGGTTTAGGGGATTTTTGAGGGGAATTTGGGGGTTTTTGGGGGCTGTTCCCCAGGCCCCAAAGCTCCTCCATCATCTCTGTGACCATCAGGGGGGCAGGAAGGGATCTGGGGGTTTCTGAGGGGGTTTGGGGGTTTTTGGCATCGCCCATCTCGCTGATGTGAGGAAAGTCTGGGGGGGCTCTGGGGGGCCTGGGGGTTTTTGGGGGGATCCTGGGGAGTTTTGAGGGGTATCCAGGAGTTTTTGGGGGCTCACGTGGACGGGCATGTTGAAGTAGTCGGCCTTGAAGGCGTCGGCCATCTCCCCGAAGCTCTGCAGCGTGTACTCGCGCGTGGCCTGCTCGAAACCAAACGCCTCCGGGGGCCGCTTGCACTCCTGGGGGGCACCGAGGGGTCAGGGGGCACCAGGAGGGGTCAGGGGGCACCAGGAGGGGGAATTGGGGGCACCAGGAGGGGGCACTGGCGACACCGGGAAGGCTCAGGGGACACCTAGAGGGGTGAGGGGGGCTTGGGGACACAGGAGGGTCCCAAACCCCACAGCCAGGACGTGACACACACTCGGCTGGGGGTCCCAGGGGGTGTCCCCATGTCCCCCCCTCACCGGACAGGACACAAGGAGGGGTCCCAGCCCCACATCTGGGATGTGACACCCACTGGGGAGGGATCCCAGCCCCACATCTGGGACGTGACACCCACTGGGGAGGGGTCCCAGCCCCACACCTGGGACGTGACACCCACTGGGGAGGGGTCCCAGCCCCACATTTGGGATGTGACACCCACTGGGGGGGGTCCCAGCCCCACATCTGGGATGTGACACCCACTGGGGAGGGATCCCAGCCCCACATCTGGGATGTGACACCCACTGGGGGGTGATCCCAGCCCCACATCTGGGACGTGACACCCACTGTGGGGGGGTCCCAGCCCCACATCTGGGATGTGACACCCACTGGAGAGGGGTCCCAGCCCCACATCTGGGACGTGACACCCACTGGGGGGGGTCCCAGCCCCACATCTGGGACGTGACACCCACTGAGGGGGGGTCCCAGCCCCACATCTGGGAAGTGACACCCACTGGGGAGGGGTCCCAGCCCCACATTTGGGATGTGACACCCACTGGGGGGGGTCCCAGCCCCACATCCAGGACATGACACCCACTGGGGGGGGGTCCCAGCCCCACATCTGAGATGTGACACCCACTGAGGGGAGGTCCCAGCCCCACATCTGAGATGTGACACCCACTGTGGGGGTCCCAGGGGGTGTCCCCGTGCCCCCCTCACCGCCATGACGCATTTGGGGCAGCGCCAGATGCCCTTGGGGATCTCGGGCAGGGGGGGCAGCAGGCAGAAGATGTGGTAGTTGTCGTCGCAGCCGTCGCACAGCAGCAGCTTGTCGTCCTCGTCGCCCCGCGAGCAGATCCGGCACACGTAGGAATCCACCTGCCAAAGGAAGGGGAGGGGATTTCGTGGGCGTGGGGAGGGGAGGATATTTTGGGTGGGGGTCCCAGCCCAAGCAGACCCCCCTACTCACGAACTGGCTGTTGCTGTGGCTGCGGCGCAGCCTCATGGTCATCTTGGTGCAGGGCTCGGGGCTGTGGCGCAGCTCCTCCCGCCCGTCCCGCGGCCCCCCCGGCGGCACCGGAGACCCCCGGGGCTCCCCCGCCGGCTCCTCCTTCACCACCACCGTGGGGGGGCACTCGGGGCCCTCCTTGTCTGCGGGGAGGGGGCAATTGGGGGGGCTGAACCATCGGGGGGCTATTGGGTTGTTGGGGGGGCTGAAACACTGGGGGGCTACTGGATTATTGGGGGGTTATTGAATTATTGGGGGGGTTATTGAATTATTGGGGGATTATTGAATTATTGGGGGGGTTACTGAAATTATTGGGGGGGTTATTGAATAATTGGGGGGTTATTGAATTATTGGGGGGTTATTGAATTACTTGGGGGGACTATTGGATTACTGGGGGAGTTATAAATTATTGGGGGGGTTATTGAATTATTGGGGGGCTATTGGATTACTGGGGGGGCTATTAAATTATTGGGTGGCTATTGAATTATTAGGGGACTATGGAATTATTGGGGGGCTATTGGATTATTGGGGGGGCTACAGAAATTATTGGGGGCCTACAGAATTATTGGGGGGTTACTGAATTATTGGGGGGGTTATCAAATTATTGGGGGGGTTATCGAATTATTGGGGGGGTTACTGAATTATTGGGGGGGTTATTGAATTATTGGGGGGCAATTGGGACTATTGGGGGGGCTACAGAATTATTGAGGGGTTATTGAATTATTGGGCGGTTATTGAATTATTGGGGGGCTATTGGACTATTGGTGGGGCTACAGAAGTATTGCGGGGTTATTGAATTATTTATTGGGAGTTATTGAACTTTTAGAGGGGCTATTGAATTATTAGAGGTATTGAACTATTGGGGGTGCTAAACATTGAGGGGTTACTGGATTATTAGGGGGTTACTGAATTATTTGGGGGGGTGCTGAACTATAGGGGGGCTTACTGAAGCATTAGGAGAGTTATTGAACTATTGGGGAGATTATTAAACTATTGGGGGGCTACTGAACCATTGGGGGGCTACTGAGGTACGGAGCCCCTCCATACCTTTCTTCCTCAGGGTCTTGTCCTTGGCCACCAGCCCCAGGCCCAACATCTTGGGCCCGGCCCCGTAGATCTGCAGCTTCTTCAGCTCAGGGTTCTTCTCGATGTCCTCCTCCGTGGGCTCGGGCTGAGGGACAGGGGGGTCAGGGG
>JADMLD010001209.1:0-42147 GCA_017589585.1 Phylloscopus whistleri | reverse complement strand
AAATTGAGTTAGAATCCTGATTCTGAAAATAGCGTAGGTAGTCCCTTTATCAGTGAGGTAGAAGCAGAAGTGTGGAAGCCGTATCCTAGGGATGGAGAAATGGTATGATGAAGCTGCTTTGTAATACTTACACATACTTACATATCCTATTACAATAATTCTCCTTGTTTGTTCTGTGCGCTTGATTCTTCAACAGAAGTGGATATACCATCCAAAATACTAGGGGATCTACTGTTTTCTTCTGGATATTTTTTCTTTTGAAGGAAGGCCAGGTAAGACCTAGAAATGGCCATCACAGAAGGTGTGTTTGCATCACTTTAGAACACAGAAGTCTTTTTATAAAACAAATATGGGGACATCTACTTGAGGAGCTTTAGGAAATGAGTTTGAGGTGTGTGATGGGTTGATGCTGGCCAAACACCAGTGCACCTTCGGAAATCATTTATTCATTTTCTTCAGCTATAGTTAAGCAGAGGAGGGGAAAAGAAAACTCATGGGATGAGATAAGGATTAGGAGGAAACACTTTAGGTGCAAAACAGGCTCAAAACTTTAAAAGATATAAAGGAAAAAAATTATTAACAGAATTAAAAGAGGATAATGAGAACTAAAATAAACTTTTAGAAGACCTTTCCCTCCATGCACTTTATGAACTACAGAGATCCCCATGAATTACAGGGAAACAGTTTGTTGTATTATGGTCTTCACCATGGCTTGCAGAAGAGTCTCAGCTCCCGATGCTTGAAGCATATTGTTCTCATGTGTCTTCACTTTTTCCTTTTCTCTGACTTGAGAGAGAATTGGTATTTGTAGGTTTGTTTGTTCTCAAAATCTGTCAATTGAAGTAGTTTTCATAGAGCTCTGTAGCACTGAAAAATTGATCTTGTCCAGGTTCCAGAATCAGGGAATTGTTCGCCATGCCTCTCTCTCAGTTGGTCATGTGGTCTCCGCTGGCGCTGCGTAAGGTGCGCTGGCTGCTGGCTCCACTCCACACTTTTTCTTCATGCAGGACACCAAAGAAGAAACGCTGCTGCTGCCGCTTTTGTCTTTCTGTCTGCAGCATAGCTGGTTAAAAGCAGATAAATAAATAAAATCTATTACAAGCCATGCCGAGAGAACTGCAGTCCAGAGGCACCCTATGAGAAAGGGACCTGAGCTGGCCCCCTGCTCCTCAGGGAGCAAGAGAACTTCCCCCAGTTTTTTCGTTATTAAATGTGTTATCATAGAGGCGTTTCCAGCTTTTCTAATTGGCTTAGCAGTGTGCCAATTTTCCGAGCTAGTCAGTGATTGGTTTTGCTAGGCATGGAGGAAGCAGCTAGCAGCTCCTCACAGAGAATCACTTCCATAGCTGACTTTTTCCATCTTCACCAAAAATCAATTATTGCAAAACCAGCACAAGGTGCTATCTTTTTAAGGACCTAATTAGATTCTAAATTATACTTTATGTGTTTTCTGACGGTACAGAGTAACAACCTTTTAGAGGTTTTGCAACAATGAAAATAAAAAAAAATAAAATATTTGTTGTGAATTTCCAGCTATTTTTTTCAGAAATAATGACTATTTAAACTGAACCCATGAACTATAACATGGGTTCCAGTTGTGTGAGAAGAAACAGGACTTGGGCTGGGGTTTTTTTCTGACTTCAATGTCAGAATAGCAGGCAATAGGTTGTTTGAGTGCAGTTTCTTTCAAAAGTGGCATCAGAGGCAAACAGCAAAGAGGCTTGTTAATGGAAGAACTTTGAGTAAATAGCTGCCTCCTTTACAATGCTAGTGTTATGTCCTCATTGCCTACCTCAGAAATTTGCATCTTTTGACAATTTTGACTTCTAAAACTTTCCAAAGACAAACCTTTTTCCTACCCCCATTCTGACCAGAATCGGTTATCATCTTCAAATAAATTTATCCAAGTGATGCTGAGGAAGAATAGCTGTGTATGCACATGTAATGCAATTAATAGTGGGTCAGATTACTTGAACATTCTTGCTCTTATGTTGTTGATGTTAGAGACAGGAATGTGACAAGAACACACCGAGTTCATGCAGCAACAGCTGAAGGTTATTGTTGGGAGTCCCCTTTTATAGGGGCTTCAAATTTCCTGTGCTTACATAACGTGATTGGCTGAGGTCATTGCACCGTGCAGCTCTCTGGCCAATGATATGGGTGCATTCATGATTCAATGGCATTGGCTTGGTTCCCCTGTTTGAATTTGAATCCACTCTATCATTACCATACTTGAGGACTTGTTTACCGCTACTCTCTAATGAGCTAGGCTGGTCAAGTTGATGTCTGTTATGGCTAATTTTATCTGTGCAGCTACTGACTTGCTGTAGCTGTCACACTTTGGGAAGGAGGAAGCGGGCAAATGTCCAGAAATATTCCTGGGTTCTTTCTTATATCAAATAGGTAATATACCAAGTTAATGTTAGGGTTCAAAACTTCTACCGCTCATCTTTAAAGTACGAGTGATATTCTGATGTCTGCAGTCGTAAGGCAATAGTAGGATTTATGAAGACCGACTTTTTTGTTACTGTGAAATGGGAATATAACAAGGAAGAGGGGAGAAGGCAAATTTACCTCATCATAGGTATAACCCAGTTGTTATTGTACTTAAAATTGTGAGCAAGGTAAGCCATTTAGGTAAAGCCATTTGTAGGTAAAGATTAGGAATTTTTCTTCATGTTCTCAAAAAACAAAATAACCTATTCATTGGTTTTACCAAATAGTACAGGGACTTTAACGTTGTCTGAGGTGGAAGTCAAAGGGATCGCCCAACATGTCACAACATGTTGTGACATGATGCTATTAGTTCCTTAAGTTCATCAACAGATTTTAGTAATTTGTTACAGCTTGCTGCTTAATATTTTCTTCTTTTATTAACCTTCCTTCATGTGTTAAGTCATCTGTTGCTCCCATATGATATTTTCACTTGCAGTAGGTTTTTTTGCTAGATATTTTTATTCATTTGCTGTATTCCCTTGTATTGCAAATGAGCAGTGTGTTCATTTGTATATGTCAACCCTGAATTAGTTTCCTTTCAATATTATAAGAGTATTTCCTTTCACATATTATAAGAGTATTTGAACTTTTAAGATCTGGAAAGAGGTCAGGGAAATACAGGAAATACATGGAAATACAATTGTCTGCATTGACAAATCCATTTACTCAGTGGTCAGTCTTGAGCTGTGTCCTCTGAATGTCTCTGAACTGGTGTGGTGTGCTGCTGGGATGAGAGCTGTGGTCTGCCTTTTTCAAGAACCACCTATAGTATATTTGATGAGCTGTTCATGCTGAATTCTGATGTCCTGTGAACATCTGTTTCATGTCAGGCTATAAGCAATCATTAAAAACTCTGTATAGGAAAGCTATGCCATGCAGATTGCCTGGTTGGAAGTGAGCTTCCAACTGAGGACATGGTAGTTTTGAAGAGGAAGAAGATGGGGTTCCTGGCAGGCACACTGAAAAGTGTTGAAACTGGACTTGTAGTCTAGGCTGAGAGGGCTTGATAAAGTGTTTGAGGGAAGTTAGGGTATCAGAAAAGGTTAATCTGAGGGTTACAAGGGGATGGAGCAGAGGAGATTTGTAATGGGGCGGAGCTTGGGGAAAACTTGTGAGCCTTCAAGACTGCAGTCCTAGAAGTGGAGTTTAAGTGTTAAAATGGGAGCCAACCCCTTTATTTGTTTTGGATAATTGGATTGTAGGTGGGTTTGGCTGGTACTTTGAAGGCAGTCCTTCAATCCTTTAACCTTCATAATATTGTGGTGGGGCAGAGTCACTGTTTTCCTTTTCCATTTTTGTCCCAAAACTGAGAGTTAACCCTGTCAGCAAACCTAGTCCTGCAGAGCTGTAGTAGAGAGTTGCCCTGCCTTCATCTTGCCTTGCTGCCGAAATCAGCAAAGTTGAAGAATTTGCTCATTGTCCTAGCTGAGCAAGGGTATCTAAACTGAAGCATTATTTCCAGGGCGAAGAAACTGTATGGTTTGTCAAGCTTAGTTACTGCCAATGTACAGATACAAGAAAAGTATGGTAGGTCTCAGTGTTTTAGCATACAGCTATTAGAAAATGTTTTAGTGTGAAATATGGTAAAGAAGGAAGTGAGAAAATATGCACATGGATATTTGTGGGGTGATACTGAGAATTTAGAGGCTTCTGTCTGATTATCTGGACTACCAGATTGTCTGAGCCACATTTAGCCTGAATATAATGGGGTAGAGAAAACTAGAGATGACAGATAAGTGAACTGCTTGTCTGAGGGACTTGGTGTTAGATATTTTCCCTGTAGATTTTGGGGAATGGGGTTCAGCAAGTGTAAAATGAGGTTCATTGTAAATCAGTATCTCTTTACCTTGATTGAATAGTTGAGTCCTAACAAAGGTCTGAGAGCTGAACTGGAAAGGATAAAGGCTGAAAATAGTCATAATTTCTTTATTGGGCCAAAGGAGGCATTATGACCCATTTGGTACAGTTGCCAGATATGGAAATGCTGTGAAGGTTTAAATAAAAAGCTTTATCTGTATCTTTTTGTTGGGTAGTACTTTTCTTGTCGTGGAAATCTTGTGGCAGTTAACCTTAAGTTTATAAGGTGCTTGTTGGGTTCCCTTGTCCAAAGTAAGGTTTGCACATCTGTCCTGTGTGCAATCCTGCCCTTCCAAGCAAGTCTGGTGATAAAAAGGGTTTGCAGACAGCTGGTGGTTCAGATAGTGGTGTAAAACCCCACTGATCATGTGTCTTTCGTAGCAGCCTAGCTAGAAGCCATCCATTCCATTTCTCAGCTGCAAACCAGCCACTCAGCTTAAGTACTCTGCTTCCATGTCAAATAGGGGATTTCAAGATAAAAGGTAATTTTCAGCCAGCCTCACAGGCCCTCAAAACTAGAGCTGAGACAATCAGTCAATGCTCTGATTAAGACATTATTTCCATTAAAAAAATTAAGAGTTGGAGATAGTTATACCTTGGATCAAGTCAAGATGTCAAAACCAAAAAAGATAATAAATTATGTTGGCAACTAAGTTCTGATGAGTATTTTGCTGCACTTTGTGCTTCTGCACACACAAGAGAAATAAGTAACTATCCCTGGAGACATCATTTTGGGGCTTGAGGTCTTTTTATGTTGGTTTCCTTTTATATTTGTCATTGAATTTCTATAAGAAGTGAAGCTGCCCCCAGCAGAGTACTAAGGATGTGTTTATTCACTTTTGCATAAAGGAAAATGTTCTGTGAACATTTATTTTAATTCAAAAATAATTTGAGTTTGTTACTTTGGTTCTACTGGAGATTTTCATATAGTGTGTAAACTAGTAGTTCTGGAGCTCTAACTAGTTGGTTTAATTTTTTTCTTCTGTGTGATAGTGATGACTATTTAAATAAATAAAACTGCTGATTTCATACTAGGCTTTCTAAAGCTCTGATCTGTATTAAATGTCAAGAGAAGTTACTCTCATAAATTGCCAAGTACTCTCTTCTCACTTTTTTGCAGTAATATTGGGGTTGTACTTTTTGCAGCAGAAGGGGTTTTTTTGTTTTGGTTTTGGGGTTTGGTTTTTTTAAATGAGATTTTATAACGTGTCCTAAACATTAGGTATTCAGACACACAGAGGCAGAGTACTTCGAATGACCCAGTAAGCTGGGGGGTGTTGCAATTTAGGAATGGTATTCCTTACTTTAGTACTCCCACTGAGATTCTACAAACCACATGCTGCTTGCTTGCTCGCTCCTCTCCTCCCCTTCCCTTGCAGTGGGCTGGAGAGGAGGAGGCACAAAAGGGAAAGATGATGGGTTGAGATAAGAACAATTTACTGGAAACAGCAATGAGATAAGAAAATGAACAGTAACAGTGACAGTACTAATAACTAAAGTGTACGAGAGAGAGAGTGATTCACATGGAAAGATACTCACCCATACTCACCTGCTACTCTGGCTTGGAACCAGCATTATCCAACCCATCCTCTGCTCAACCGGAAGGAACCCCTTCTCCTCAGAAAGGTCCCTTTCCCTCCCCACACCTGGCAATGACATGAGGTGGTAGGATAGCGTTTGTGTCCTAGCCATGCCTCCCCTGGCCACTGCAAAAATTAGGAAATGAGGTGATTCAACATTTTTTCCTATAATCTCTGAAATCAATTTAAACTTGAAAGAAAGCATGTAAAAAAAGAAAATTAACTGTAGGGTTTTTGTTTATTTTGTCTTTTTTTTTTTCTAGACATAGCCTTTTAGAAGGCCTATGACACTAGGGCCTTGTTGGAGTAGGCTATAAGTGTGTCTTTTTTGAAATTCTTCAATGGTGGACCTCAGCTGTCTTTGTATTGGACTTTAAATGCTTTGCAGGATCCAAACTTGCAGGCATAAACAAGGCTAGAATGGACACTTAGAGTAGCTGGAATTCTAGCTGGGTCTGAAGATGTGCAGGAAAGGGGAAGGACACTTACCTTATAATGTATACAAAGTTTATTTCCATAAAGGCTTTAAAAACTTTGAGGGCAAATGGTGTCAGAAGGATGACACTTTGCTGTCAGTGCCTGTAACATAATTAGAGTATCTGTAATCAATAGAGCATATAGTTCATGTGACAGACTGTCCTGTGGGCAGATCCTCTGCTGCAGGAGCAAATGTGGGCTAATGGAATAACTCTGGGAACTGCCCACAGGTTCCTTCTGGAAATCTTCACAAGGATTGATTTCAGATTTTTTTTTTCCTATTCATGGTTCCAGCACAGTAGTTCCTGTAGGCAAAGCTAGGATAGATGGGGCAGAATATCTGAAGAAAGTTGTAAATCTGGGGTTCAGAAAGTCTGGTGAGCATCCCTTGCAGTGGCACTGGCCTGTTGAGAGCTTGTTTCGCATTTGCGGCTCTTGTTAGTTTTGTAAATTCGTTTCAGAAGGTGCTCGGTGAATGAAAAGGAATTTGTTTTCTGTTCAGGAGCGTTCAGCAATGAGGACTGGAAGAGCTCTAAGTAGGAGGGGGTTTGTATTCTTAGGGGTTAATTAGATTATTTCATTCAGTTGGAAATGTGCTTTCATTGGGAAATGTTTATGGATACCTGTTCTTTACAGCATATTTTAATGATATGACTGCTAGCTTTAGCTTTAACTGGCAAGTAGAAAATCAAATCAAGTATGAGTTTCAAGTTAGCATTCCTGTAGTTGAAAAAATGGTCTTTATTTATTTTACAACATCGCAAAGGTACCTTCCTCCTGACAGCTGTCTCTGTGGGTCTCCTTCCCTTTCAGAATTTAAGGCTGTCATGTGTGAAATGCTTTACACATTTTGTGCAGTAAATATTTCTTTTTCTCTTAAAATATTTGCCAAGAATCTCAAAATTCAGTATTATTGTTTCAGATAATTTTAGGCATTAAATATTGAAGTAGCATTAAGTGGTGGTACAAAAAGCGGTGTTATAAAATTTATTTTCAAATCCTCTAGGGTTTAATTGAAAGTGTCATACACTTAGTAAAAATCCATGTAAGTGCAGCAATTGATTTTTTTTATTATTTTTTCCCTTAAAAAAGGAAAGCCGTGAGTTCTCTTGTATAGGGTAAATGTCACTCTGTTTATATCTTAGCTTTGCTGCAAGTAAGGACTTTTACTATTCCTCTAGGTTGTCATAGAAACACAGCTAACTGACATCTCAACTCAGACTGCTTATGGTTTGATTTGTGGGTTTTCAAGATAATGAAAATTTAACAAAAATTATTGATTTGCTGTTATTAACAGTGGCTTGTGTTTACTTTAGAAGTTCAAATTGCAGAAAAGCTTTTCCTGATAGAAAAATACCTTTAAAATTATTAAACCCTGGTACTCTAAATAAGATCATCAAATGCAGTAGAAGAGAAAGCAGTAGAGAAATCTTGCAAATCACCTTTTTATTTCATTTTGTTTACAGTAAAGTGCCCCAGCCTCATTTCAATTCACCTTTTAGCTTGACTTTTATTTAACATAGAAGATACCTGTCAAGAAGCGTGAAATAGGTACATCATCCTGCCTAATATTTGGGAGTTTTCATTTTATTTACTTATTTTGAAGCCTGGCAGAATGCTTCGGTGCACTGACTTTTGAAAGTATATACTTTTTGTATATGCGTGTGCAGAAAAAATTACTTAGTTTTCACTCATAAATAAGACAGGCAAAACTTATTTACAGTAACTTTATCTAATGGTCCATGAATGAATGATTTTATACAAACTACTCGAGAGAGTAGAATTAACTTTTCATGTTGGTTGCACATTGGATGTCCAGGCCCCAGCAATGCGTGGGATCTTATAAAAACTAGATGACTGGAGTTCAATTTTTACTTTTATGAATTTATTCAATCATTGCCCATGCATTTCAAGTGTAATCTTTGTAAGCAATGTATAAAATGCAGTAATGTATTAATTGCTGTAAAATGGACACATACTTCCTTATGCCCTCCTTCCATCACATGTATGCTTTTTACTTTCACTTTACCTCCTCCCTCTACCTTGTAGCCATTTATTAATGATCTGTAGGCATGAGGAATTTGACTGATTTATATATAGACCTGTAATTTTACATTGTCATTCTGTCTAGTAACAACTTTGTTCAGTGTTAGATTTACTGAATAAAATTGTTTCTTGGTGGACATTTTGACACCTCACTTCATACTTCTACGTCACGCGCTGCTGACATCCCTGTATTAATCTCATTTGTATTCTGTCATAAAACTCTCACATAACATTTTAAAACAGACTCTTTTTGCAGCATATTTCTATAAGCATGGGGATAAATGTTGGTTGTTTCCATAGGTATATATGGCTTTTTTGTGTTTTGTAGGAGGTTATGTTCATGTTACCATATATGATGGTAGCACACATAGTATCTGACCGTACTATTTAACTTGGGAACGACTGGCTTTAGTACTGCAAAGGCAATTTAAAGAAAATATGTTTTATTAACCTGTTAACATGTCTCTCTTCCAAATTTATTTTTTGCATCATTGACTACAAGAAAGCATTGCAGAAATACTGTTCTGCTGTAGGCTGACACTGTGCTTTTTTAGGAGTTGGAATGCAGTGATTGGTGGGAAGTCAAGGCACTCCTTTAACTAGAGAACTGCACTGGTATATTCTGGTTGCTTAAGAATGAAAGATATGTTTTATGTGGGAAACATACTCAGTGTTGATGTATTTATTACAGTCAGTAGTGAGTGTAGGAGAATATTATTACAGGTATACTGTTTTCCATTGAAGACCAAGGGATATATAAGGGTTTGTGTATGTCTGTGCATATATAAGATTAACTGAGACTTACTAAAGCCTGTAGAATCTCTGTGGCATTGTACTTACGTAGACTGACTGTAAGAGCTATTTTGCAACTGGGATTTTCTTTTCCTAAGAGATAAATGTATTGAGTCTTCTTTGAGCAATAAATTTGCTGCTCGTTTTGGGATTGTTTCCTTTCTCTTCACTCTTTGCCCCAGGATCTTTCCTTGCATTTAAGTAGTGATTGGGTGATAATACCTAATATGCTTGAAAAGAAAGAAAAGGAAAGCTTAAGTATTTACCAGAAAAAGATCCTAATGTACAGAAGATAAAGGTGATTCACTGGAATATACTGTGTCCAGATCCTTTTCCCAGAAAACATATTTGTAGTAATTTTTTTTTTTTACCATAAGCCCATTGGTGGATTTTATACAATTAACTTATTCCTAGTGGATTCTTCTTATTTTTGTTCACAGCATTTTGCCTCTATCCTTCCTACAGAGGTGCAGCATCTTGTAAAGGTTGTGCAGTTTCTTGTAACATGCATGCTTCAGCTTTCAGTTCATTGTGGCTACAGTGGCACACTTTATTTTATCATCATTCATTATCATTTCCATCCTTTTTGTATTTTACTTCTAAATTGCAAATGACTAACTTTATATAACAAAGTACACATACATGCACATTTTTTCCTGCTTTTTAGATATCAAGTAAGTGCCTCTTACAGCTGAATTGACATGCTGCTATATAGTCTTTGCACCCAGAACTTTGGAGTAAAAAGAAAAACCAGTAACAAAAAAAGCACAGCCCAAACCCCTTCAGATGATTAAACTGAAAGTTTGGCTTTTGATTGTAATGGCTGTTGTGAAGAGATCGCAGTGATCCATCTTCGCCTGTTGCTGTGTGATCGTTTTGGGATATCTTTTAATTTGTTTTTATCTAAAATAAACTTCTAAATATTTTTGTTCTTTTTCTTTTCTCTTGCTCCCTTTTTCTTACACTCCTAAAAATTTAGGAAGATGAGAGTGAAGAAGAACCTAAACTCAAGTATGAACGGCTCTCTAATGGCGTGACTGAAATTCTCCAGAAGGATGCAGCCAGCTGCATGACAGTGCATGAAAAGGTATTATGTGACTTTGTGGCTGAGATACCACTTCTGCTTGGTTTTATATATTTATCTGTGCTTCTAATGCATCAGTATATTTCTGTGTAGAAGTGATGCCAAATCTAGAGTTGCACTGCAAGGCAACAGTAATGTAAACAAAATTCACCATTAACCTGTATTAACAATCCACATTTTCTCAGTGATAAAACAATTAGTTCACATGGTTCAATTAACAGTAGATCTCTCAGAATAATTCCCTTCTTGTATTTATCAAGCATTTTTTTTCAGTGAGAAATAAGTTTTCTCGAGGAAATGAGGTGAGAATTCAAGATGCAGTGATTTGTTAGATGAGATGTTTACATAAGCTACTAGAAAAATGCTCACTCAGTTTTAATTATGAACAGTATTATGAACTACAATCAGAATACACAAACGAAGTTGGTATATACTGTGCTTATTTGTACAGTCTGTGTCAGTAAAGACCAACTTGATCATGCCAGGAGCTTAGCATATATTCAGCTGTGGAAGACATGTTAATACAGTGTAGAAGAAAGTAATTACTGTATGTTTTTGTTTGCTTAGGTTTTCATTTGGGGGATGTCATACTAATACTTCCCTATCCCCTTTCTCTGATTCAGTATGTTAAAAACAGGAGAGGAACTGCACATGCTAGAGATTTTGATGCACCAGAGAATGATAGGGATAAAGTAATAGACAATACAAAGTAAAGAAATTTTAAGAATTAATATTTCGTTCTTGGAAGGAATAAAATGCATATACTTCTTCAGTGACTTAAACAATTGCTGTTGTATTTTATGAGTTCTCTTTTATTAATATTGAAAAACATTTTAGAATATTGAGGCATGCTGAAGTGCATCAGAAAGTATGAGTTAATGATTTGTCAACTATTAGTATGTAAAACATAGTAGCTATTTTCTGAATGTAAAATTTTTCATAGCCAGTAATATCTCCTTAACAGTTATTGTTGAGGGATCTATCTTTATTATTTAGCTATATTTTAGATTGACTTGTGCTGTGTTTCTTTTCCTCAGAGGACTGTTGCTATGGCTCAAGAGGCTCTTAAGATGAAGCTTGTTTTTTAACTGTGTGAATGAAAACAATAAGTCTTTTTAAAATATTTTGGTAACTTAGATTTACACAGGTATTTAGAAAATTGGCAAGCATTTCCTCTTTGTCTGTGGCCTGTTTCTGTTACCTTTTATTCCTGCATCTCAGGTAAATTTTGAAAGCCAAGAGTTTAACAGGATTTTTCTATAAGGATGTGCACAGATATAGCTTTTACTATGGTGTCACAAGCATGACAATACAGGAAAAGTGTTGAAGTATCCCAGCACTTCCAGTTTTCCAGCAAACTAGTTACACTATTTATGAGAAGAATCAATATTGTTAGAAGCCAGGTACTGCAGTCTTTTAGGAATAGGTCTCTTCCAACAGAGACCTTAAAAATGAAGCTGGGTTATAGGTTTTGCAAGGGTATTTCTGTTTCATTCTGGTTGGGTTTTTTGGGATTTTTTTCCCTGAAGAAACAGGAAAATCCCTGCTAAATGCTATAATTAGAAAAATTATACAGTAATATGTAAAATATGACTCTGACTAAAGCAGTTTAACTTTGCTGGGAACCCTGAGATCTGGCTTCTGCATTCAGACTAATTTCCCCCCAGATTTTTTTTTTCCTATTTTTGCTGCTAAAGCATCATATTTTCACCAGGCTTGCTGTCTGCACTGGATGACTAATCGTCATGGCACCTGGTGCATTCAAGCAGGCCTGTGGAGTGGAATAGTCATACCTAGTTATGTCTGCACACCTGATGTTTTATTAACCAGTATTGATTTTTTTACCCAGGGGACTTTTTTCTTCTTGAAAAAAGGCAACCTTGCAGGAGTGAAAGGCATTGCAGGGAATGAATTTCTAATGAACCCCGTCTTTCCTTTTCTTGACTCCTTTTAATGTAGCTTCATATTTTAAGTGCCTGAACTGAAATTTCATTTTAAGCAATTCCATTTTGATAAATCCTTTTAAACCTTGACTTTCTGTAAGGTTATTTTTTAAAGATTGTGCTGCCTGACTGACACGCTTAGCAATGCCTGTAAATTTGAGCATTTCATTATAGGTTGCAATGAAGCATGCTCACATGCAGTGAAATACAGAGAATTGAATAGCCTAGACTACTTCAGTAATGCTGAAGGGGGGGTGGCAAATAAAAAAACCCTCTGTCATAAATCGAGTGGTATTGAAATTCTGTCTTTTCTGTTTAGGTGTAGGTCGCATGTTTCAATTAGCAGCAGATCTCGCAGAATCAATTCCCTTCTTGTGTGTACCAAAATAAGTTTGTGATAGTATGGATTTAGGTGGAGATTTCTTTATTTTGCTACTATTTTTTTGAATGAAACTCTGTGATTTCCAAGGAAGGGTATTTGTCTTGGGAGTATTCTATTTAGGAATGTTACTATGTGAAGGAAAGCAAACCCAAGAGTTATCTGTGTATTAAATGCACTGTCAGAGACCTTCCATAATTCAGCTGTATTTTACCAGTGGCTTACAGTTGGCCTTTTGCTGTGTTTGAACACTTTGGGTTTTTTTAGTAACGAAGGAGAATTAAAAATAAAGCTCAAAGGAAACATTAGAATTGAAACAAAGCTGCAGAAAGAATCTAGGAACTATTTCAGATCTCTGTTGGTTCTTGCTCTCATGCTGCATTTTTAATTTGCTGCCACAGTTCATCAGCTGGTGTGTACAGACTGCAGACGCACCATTAGTTGTCAGTGGATAAGGGTCCTCATGACTCACTCTGACAGCTAACTTGCACTATCACAGTAATATGGGCTTGAAGCCGGTTTGTTCTTTGGGTATAGTTAAAATAACCTTTCTCTGTAGAAAGTGGTGTGCTTTTTTCATTTCCCCAGTGTTGCTGGGGTTCATTTAGCATTGCTGTAGTATTTCTTGTGATGTCTTTGTGTTTATGTAATCAATCTCTTTCTTTCACAGTTTTTGGCACTGGGAACACATTATGGCAAAGTTTATTTACTTGATGTCCAGGGGAACATCACGCAGAAGTTTGATGTTGTAAGTATGACATTATTTGGAACCCATTTACAGGGATGTAAAACTTCGGCGATGTACCTGTAAGTCAGTTAACACTCTTATTACACCTGCAATTACACTAACACATTCCATAACATGAGAAGCAGTGTATGGTCCTTGCAAAAAGAAGTTGTGCTGGGTGGTTTTGTGGTGAGCATATCTCAGTTTATATATAATAAACTTCTTCATGAAGCAGAAGAGGAAATACATATTTATGATTGCAAGTGGCTATTAAAAATGGAAGCTTATTACTTCCATAAGGCATGAACCTGTTCATTAGGTGACTATTTCCAGTTATTAGTTTGTGTGTTATCATCTTATCTAGTTGCCACAAGTAACTGAAAACTGATTACCTTGCTGGCTCAGTTTATCAATAACAAATATATAATGCTAATATTTTATGTGACTGTTTTGAAGCTCGAATTATTAAGGGTTTGTATTGATTGAAGGAAAAGAAGAAGCCTTTTCCTTATTGTGGTTCATGGTATCAGAGGAATAAAATGCTGAATTTAAAGCTCTGTTCTAGAGTATTAAATGTTCCTTTTTGTTGTGGATATTAGTTCATTCGTTTCAAATTCCCTGTCTTTCTTGGGGAGTGGAAAGAAGAGAACTAGAGTTTTTTTTCTCCTCAGGTCATCAAAAATTCTAGTAGCAAAGCTCTGGTTTTTCATAGCAGTGTAAGCACTAGCCATAGAAACCATCACAAGATGTAGCCATGTTTGCACGGAGAATATACATTCTAAAGCTGACACAGCTGCATGGAAGGTGTCAAGTGTTCGTTTAGATTTTTGAAAAATCTAATTATGAATTGTGCATGGGAGTAGGAGAGTGTAAACTTAATACACAGCTTTCGAAGGAACTTTTAGATTTCATTTTAATCAGATTGACAATGACCTAACTGGGGATTGATTAACGTCAAGCTGATTACATGCTTCTATTTCTTTTTATTTTGTATGTGTTATCAGCCCTGCAGCTGAGAATGCTGACTGCATTTCAAAAAAGGAAAAGCTTTTGGTGTCTCCCTTGAAGTTCTGATTACTTGACATGCATGCTTCTTGATAGAGTTTCTCTGGGAAGTAGGGGAAACTCTCTATTTGAGGCAGGTCAGATTAAATGTACGTGAATTATTCTCTTCCATTGCTGCAGTAGAAGACAGAATCAGAGACTCACTCAAATGAAGTGGAGATTTTGTATTGAGTCTGGCATTAACTATCCTAAACTTGTATTTGTTCCATTCAGTGTAAGGTGCTTGGAAAATTTTAGTTGTAGAACAGTCTTCTGTCCACCACCAATGCCTTATTCTCTCACACTGATTCCAAGAGATAAAATCCCCCTTCTGTAAAGACTTAGGGGACTGCGTAGGCGTAGAGCAAGGAACAAGTGGACCTGCTAAAGTCTATGAAACAAAATCCCTGCATTATCTTTATACCCACCCTCCCAAATCTGCTGTTATTTTCTTTGCTTTTCTTTATGAAAAAGTCCTACCAGTGCCTGCTGGGTGGGTGATTTCTTATGAAGTTAGTGTTGGACTATATAGGTTATTTTCTGCTCAAAGATGTTAGTTTTCCAAACTTAGCTTGCTTGACGATGACTTTTGTGCTGTGTCTCCTTATAGAGGTGGAAATGATTTCTTTTAAAAGTATTGTTAGAATACAAACGACCTTTTGAGCTGGAGAATAGGAAAAAGAAATGTTTCTTGAAGTCTATTATTAATGTTTATATGTCTTTTGTAATATACATGTCTCCGGTGCTATAGATTATATCATGGATTAGGTGGAAATGGTGCTTCTTTTTCTTTTTTTCCTTATTTTTTCTAGTTTGAAGAAGAATGTTTTTTCTGTAGCACCATTTGTCTTTAAAAGTTTTTTGAGGAACTACTAATTGTTGTAGAACAGAACAGGCTGCCTACGTGAGAAGAAAGCAGCTCTATGATGTATGTGGCTGCTTTAACTGAGAAGTTTTCTGAATTAATAATGTCAGCTGTTGAACCCATAGACAGTTGATCCTGAACTGGCTGCTGTACAACAAAATATTTTCCTTCTAATCTGAACTTCTCAAGATGTTGGATTTCAGACTAGAGGCATCATTATCAAAACATTCATATCATCCTTCAGTTCTCTCCTACTAATGCCTCGTTATTGTCTCTCCTGGGGAATTTGCGCTAAAGTATTGTCATGTCGTAAATCCCAAATAAAACCTCACCCTTTCTTGAAAAGAAAGGGAATTACTTCCTGAAGTCACGAAGGGACAAGGCATTTCTTGTAAGTGTGCTGACAAAGACTGTTTTCACTGGTGGTATTTTTTCTGGTTCTTTTTATCTGATCCAAAAAGAACAAATTCCTTCTCAGAACCTTTTTCATTGGTGGAATGACGTATACAGTTTTATCTTGAAGTTGTTAATAGGGAAAGTATCTGTTGTTACTGATTATTGGAAATTATATTGGAAAGTATTGTATAGATTTTTTTCTGAGTAAAATAGCGGTATTACCACTGAAATATTTTAATTGTTTGCAGTAAATTGGGTACCTGTGGAGTGTCTTTTATGTATTTTTCTTATTGAAAGGATCTTTTCAGCACGTTTTCTGTCTTGTGACATTGCAGAAATTAATAGTAAGAATAGCAATGTGACGCCCTTTGTGTGAAAGTAAGTCAAGGAACTGTGCTTCATTTGAGTCTTTACCTCTATTTTTCAGGGAGTTGTTTTGGTCTTGGGTTTTTTTTAAAGAAAAGTTTGGAAATGAAAAAATTAATTACTTTTCTACACATCTGTTAATGTGTAATTAGCAAAAACAAACCATACATGGGAAACTTTAAAAACTACTAGATCTGAAACACTGTTAGTATGTAAAATAAACCAGAGTGAAGCAAGAGGGGATTTTTTGACTGTTTTTTTAAAATGCATTTTAATGGCAAGTTCATATTAAATATACTTAGAAAATACCATTACTGCTCTCATAGTCCTCTTGGTTTCTGTTTTTCTTACCTAATTTCAGGAAGCCATGTTCAAAAATAAAAATGAGCTTAGAAATTGAAGAAATAAGAATTTTGCTTTTATAATAAATCCTTTATTTTCTATAATGACTTGCATGTTCACTTGAGCCAATTTGTGGAAAGATAAAAAAGATACTGATATTGAAGGATTTGCAGAAAAATGAGGGAGGAAACTCACCAGTGTGTTGCATTATCACCAGAATGGCCAGGTTTTGAATGACAGCACTCCTTATAAAGACTGAATGCATTTATCATTTTAATTTGAGCTAAAGACAGCTGTAAGAAACACTAAAATATAAAGCTTGGCATCCCTAGAAGTTCTGCTGTTGTAACACACTTTTTCGTTTAGTGTTTAAAAAACCTTTTAGGACTGCACTTCTTAATCTCCATAGCAGCAAATCAATGTGGTTATCCTGGATTACAAATACTGTAATGTCTACTCTACTTCGACCCATAAATATTCAGAGAGGCTTCTGTGAAACTTGTGTAAAAAACTAAAAATTATTTTCAGAAGAATTCTTGCTGTCATCCAGATCTTTAAATAGTTGATGCTGAATCCTTTGCCGAGTAGATGACTAGTCTTTTCAGGCTTGCAGCTCCTCTTGTCAACAGCAATGGAAATGTGTGCTTTGAAACTGTTGTGAGATATTTGTGGTTTGAGGGTAATTGAGACAGGAATTGGGAGGCTTTGGCCTTTTGAGTTGCTTGGTATCTTAGTGCTTGTGCTCTTGTTATCCCTCTCTCCTCTTTGCCTAGGATTTCTGTAGCTCTTGCCAGGGTGGCTTGTCTTTGACAATGTCAGCTGCCTAAGATTAACTGGTATGCATCCTCAGTAATGTATGTTTGACAAAGTGGTGTTCTCTTGTATTAGGGTTCAGTGCATTGAGTGAGATGAAATGTGTCAAATGCACTGAAAATTATTACTAAAAGGCAACAAGAAGAGGGAAGAAAAGCCTGCTAATTCCACTGACAAAGGATGATGCAGGACTGATTCACAGCACGTTAATTCCAAATGTCTCCATCTTTCTTCCCTTCTTAGACTGTCTACAATTTATTAATATAATTATTGCCTGAACTGACATCCTGTGGATTAAGGATTTGTAGATATGAAGAAAGCTGTACAAACATGTTTAGTTATATAACAAATCAAAAAGCTTTCAAAGGGCAAGAAAACCTGTCCCCATTCTGGTCTTCTAATAAACATCAAGCTTAAAGCAAAAGTGCTAAGAAGTCTTGGATGGTGCCAGTGATAGTCTGTTAGAAGGGGAAAGATTGCCTATTTTATGAGTAACGGGGATTTAAATGTTTAATACATTGAAGGTGTTCCAGTGGTGATGCAGGAGTCTAGAAAACAATGTAAGCAGTGTTTTAAAGCTTCTTAGTACAAAGAAATTGAAGTTCTTTTAGCATGCAACATTTGTGAGCTATTCGAGACTGCTAGAGTTTCAGAAAGACACTTCCTCACAGCATCTCTTTTTGCAATGTTTTTCTTTCCTTGCATTGTGGTTTTTTTCTTGATTGTCTCACATTGTGTAGCACTTACTATTTAATTATGGGGTCTTTATTGGAGTGATAGTAATCCAAAATCACTATGTCATCTCTGCTACCTTGCAAACTTGAAAGGGATTTCCTTCTGTGGTGGTATTATTGCCCTTGGGTGTATTGAAGGTACAGCACTCACCAACCTCTAGAGCAAGACCTTGCTTGAAGGTCAGTCTGTGGCCTGTTGGTTTTGCTGATAACTCAGCAGGTTGCAAAGAAAACATCAGAGGTTTCAGTTGACTTGATGTCTCTAGCAAGAGTTTTATTGTTAACAAGAAAAAGTATTTCTAACAAAGAACAGCTGTTCTTAAGCACTAAGTGCTGCTGCTGGTAATGATACAAAACCTGCTAACTGCTGTGGGAGATTATGCAACATCTTCCAATGGGGAAGGTACTTAGCTTTTCATTGTATAATGGAGAAGTTGCTTTGGATGGAACTTTGCATGAGAGTTTGAGACAAAGATGATATAAATGTCACTTACTTTGACAGGCTACTTAAAATTCCCTGTTTATTACCTTTAATTGCATCATTTTTAGCTGTTAGTGTTGAACTATGTAAGAAAACTTAGTCAGGAAGTGAAGTGAGGCAACAGAATTTAAAGATCTGGGTAGCTCTGTGTTAGTATTTGCATGATGTCGCTGTATCTATTAAATTTGAAGGTGAAATCCTGTTTTGTTTACAAAACTAAGTGGACTATTTTAAGTGATAGTTCCAAAAACCAAAATAAAAATTAAAGTTTTGATAGAAGCAAGTGTCTATGGAAGGGACGGGTTTCCTTCTCCACCCTGAGACCTCCTACTCAAATGGGTGTTGCATTTTTGTCTTAAATGCTTTATTCCAACCTCTATCTCTTGCATGTGGAAAAAAATGGATAAAATGTCATCTTTTGGGATTTTTGTCTTAAGTCTTGAGTGTCTGCACCTTCTGCTTCCGTTTCTTGGTTTGGAAAGACAGGTATCCGCCAGGGAAAGCTGGAGTTTCCCTTGGAATGGAGAATGTAAACCTCTCATCCCCTCCAAATTATAATTTTGCAATTAAGGGCTTTCAGGCAAAGATTTGGGAATAGGAGTAACAGTTCTTTACTAGGAATATTAACAATACAAATGTAGTAGTAAAAAAACCTCAAACAAACGAACCTAGAATCCTAGAAACCCTGACAGAGTCAGAGATGTGACCTGACACCCTGTTAGTCAGGGTGTTGAAAACAGTTCATAGGAAGTCGTCCTGGAGTGGCAGACGTGGTTCTGTTGGAGCAGAGATGATCCTGAGAGAAAAGGGCCTGGTGATGGCGAGAAGGATCTGGTCTTCCTCCGGGAATCCAGTGGAACCAGATACCTTGTGTTCCTACGTCTCAGTTTTTATCTAGGTAGGAATGGTTGGCTCCCCCTCACTGGGTGGAGCATCTCACAATGGGATGATATAATGTGTCCTGTCATTGGTGAGCCTTAATGGCCCATTAGCAGAAAATATTCCCCTGGAGGGAGGATGGGTGGTGAAAGAGATAAGAAACACTGCCCCACCTGGTTTTAACAGTTGGCCCATTATCAGAAGGCATCAGTCCCCCTCCCCCTAGAGTTACAAGAGATAAAGAAGAACATCTCCCCAGCTGTTTTCAACAGATGAAATAGAATACACATTTTTGGTTCCATAACCCAAGACAGGTGCTATCATATTCTGCATGTTTTTTCAAAAAAAATTAAAGTATTGAATATTGTAGGGGGAAGATATTTCAAAAGGGGAGAATCCTAACCATGAAGAGCATTAACAACATTACTACTGTAGTATTTAATACGGCTTTGTTGATCAATGAAAGGGCAAAGTTTCCAATTTGTTTTCTTTTTTTTACCAGAGCTTGTTGCCTCTTATTTCTATGGAGGTTCAAATAGAGGATCCTTCTTACTGTAATCCTGCTAAGTGAATTTACATGTGTCACTTTCAAACAGTTTTGAACAAAATTATTTGTGATATTATTAAGATAAGATATTTGTGATAATATTTGTGATATTATTAATATATTAACATCGAAATCATAAAAACTTTTTTTTTCCTTCTAACTCTTTCACCATCCAGGTCTAGTAATATTTGCAGTTTGAATATGTATCACGTCTCGTGACTAGTTAGAAAGTGGACCACTGTGCCAAATTGCGCTGGAGTTTTATTGGCAAAAATGAAACAGCTAGTTTCAGGTAGAACTGATTAAGTGTTTTCATAGAAGACTGGTAGCTCAGATGTGCATTTTCTAAACCCTAATAACTCTTAAAAGCATAGAGAGGATTTGGAGAGGTTTGATTGTAAGAAGCTAGTGTATTGCTGATTCCTAGGGCTGTTTTCCTTTCAAATGGGGTATTATACCTGGATGGCATTTTTGTCCATAGGGAACACAGGCACTTATGTGCATATATAGAATAATAGTAGTTTGCCTGCCAGAATTATTAAGAATTCAGGCATTAATAAAATATTATTTACATTAGAAAATGTTTTCCTTGTTAGACTGAGTTCCAGAGGACAATATTTTTTATACAAGTTGACATTAATGACAGAGCTACAGCCCCTTGTTTCCATCAAGAATAAAAATACAGTACTATTAAAAACAGATAATGACATAACAAGGCATAATATGATGAGCAAAACATGAAGGCAAAACCAAGTAGTTTTTCCTATGGGGAAGATATTATTGATAATGAATTGAAAATTCTAATAAAGAATAATTTCTGAAGGATGAGATTTATTTGTTTTAAAAGACATGTGTATGTAGCACTTTTTTGCACTTGGGATGGCCTATTAAACATGTACAGTCCAGATTCAACCAGTGTCTGGTGTTACCCTCAGAGCGGCGGCTGATAAAAGTATCTATTGTCAAGCTGGCCATCTCTACTGTGGTGCTGTTGAAGAAGTAGGTTTCACTCAGTGTCCTCTGATGTAGAGAAATAAAAGTATAAGAAATATAAGAAATGTCAGAAAGTATAAGAAATGTCAGAAATCAGTATTTTGGTGTTGGAAGATTCACCATTGTAATCCTAAACTGGCTGCTAATTGAAATCTAGTTGTTGAAGGTCTTGGCAGTTTTATGGATAGGAGCTTTGAAATGTGAGCAGCGTAAAGATGGAGTGAATGAATCTACTTCTTTAAACTACTTTAAATAAAGTTTATGATATGCAATCAAATCTACACTTCACTAGTATTGAAATAGAGCATCTTTGTATGTAAATGCATTGAGGAACTTGCACAGTATCAATTCATTTTCATATTTAGCTTTCCCTATTGTACTGTCACAATGAGGATATAGCATACAATATACTGCTTACAGTAAGTTACAGTGCACTTCATGATACACAGTTTCTATTTGTGTGAGTATTCTCTATCTCCATCTATCTTTTTGGTTTGCATATCTTTTTATGATCCTGACAAGAATCAGACACGCAACATTGATTATCTCTGGTGGACTTGTGAGACTTTGCCAGATGTTGATAATTGCAAATAAAGAAGGTTCCCGAGTTGGTGTCCAAAGAGAATACAATGCTTTCAGTAATCAGAAAATGTGTATATTATTGCATATAGCTCTGACTTATGCCAGTCTGTATCAGTGTTAATAACTGAAAGTTTACATGGAAAATGACACTGTAGGTGTTGGTGTTAGCTGAACTTGAACACTGATCACCCAATGTAATATTTAACTATGCCAGGAATATGACTACTTACGTTGTTTTCAGCCAGGAAAGGAAATTCATTCATTTATAATATTTCTGCATCTCTCTGATTCCATTAGTGGAGATCTTTTCACTGATTTCAGTAGCCCACCAGGTTTGGATCATTGTCTGTAGCAGAGTGGTTGACAAGCTAAAATAATTAGAAAAAGTACTTGCTGCAGTTTTTCATTGCAAGAGCTTATAGAAAAAAAGAACTATGAAGAAAATAATGGTTCTATGTGGGATGTGTGGAGAAATAGGGTTTCTAGGCTCCATGGGGTGATGTCCTCTGTCTTGTGTTAGGTTAGAGAGTGGGATGAGCATCATGGCTGTTCAGAAAATGTTCCTAGAAATGTGTTGGCACAACAGTGCATGAGCCCTGAGCAGAATAGTCAACAGTCCCTTTGCTTCTTCAAAAGCTGTTTGTTGGAAGCACCAAAAAAATAGTCTCTAAAAAGAAAACCTCTCCTCACAAGAACTTTCACCATATGACCTGCTCGGCCTTTTTCATTTGTCACGTTTCTGAAACGTGGCTTGTCCAGAAATGGAGTAAGATGTCCACTTTCCACTTCAAGGATGGAATTCTACAAAATTCCATTAAATACATTAATGACAGTCGTGGTGGTATTCTGTTAGAAACAAACAGTGAAAGTGCCCCTTAAGTTACATCCTCAGAGTTCTAGATATGTTTTGGGGATTGTTCTTCAAAGTCCATTTCAGTAATTCAGTAGCATCTCTTGAAAGTTTATATTTAAAGATGAATTCTCACAAGTTCATTGTGTTTGGCAAACTATTCTGAAAAGAAAGCTGTTACAGAAATTGGAGGTGAACCTCCACATTGCCTGGAATAGTCTTTCTCCCCAGGGGGTGTTGGGTTTTCCAAGGAAGGCATATGTATCACCAGCAGACTTTCCTCAGCCCTCCCCCTGTACTTCAGCCTTCCCCATGGGTGTGTGATGGAGAGGATATTGCTTCATATCCTCAGATGGCTTTAATACACAGATAGCAACAAAGTAGAGGAAGGCTTAGGACATAACATTGTTGAAGAACCCTACAGTTATACAGAGGATGGCAAAGGGGACCTGGGGGGAGAAGGAAATGGGAGTAGTTTGCTTACTTTGGCACAGAGTTCCCAGGAGGATATCTCCTTACACAGCAGTGTTTTAATAGAACAGAGATTTTTCTTTGGATCCATGAGGAATTAGCTAACAGTTCAATTCTGCTAGGAAGTAGTCTAGGCTTTCAAATATAGATTTTGTTTTGGTAATAGTTCTATCATTCCTAAACAAGCATTCTGATTGCTTAGTAGCTACTAGAGATTTAGGGAGATCCCTTGTTAATATTTTTTCCCTTACATGTTGGTTTGGTTTTCTGTTTTGGTTTTTTTTTTTTTTTTTTTTTTTTTTGGTTTGTGGTTTTTGGTTTGGTTTGGTTTTGGTTTGGTTTGGTTTTGGTTTGGTTTTGGTTTGGTTTGGTTTAGTTTTTTGTTTTTTGTTTTTTTTTCTTAGTCCCTGCACTTGACAAACAAGGTTAAGGGATTCACTGATGCGGAAAATACTGAAATCACTGTAGGCTTTTTATTCTTTCTCACTGTCTTAGACTATATATGAGAGACTTGTCCTCATATTCCCTTAGTTTTAGACAAGCTTTTGAGGTCTTTGTTTTTTGTAGGTAAGGTCTGCCTTCCTGCAGACAAAACAGAAGTTAGTGTGTTAATTGCTCTGTGTCCGAGACCTTGTCACTCACAAGCTTTTCCCACTCCCTTTTCTTCTAAACAACATAATCTCCCATTTTTCATTTGGAGAATGACAGATTCAAGAGTGTTATTGGAAATGCAATGGAGCAAGAATTCTCACCAGAATTTCACTGCTAGTATTGTTGAACTAAATCTGTTTGGTGTGAATATTAGTAAATTTTCAGCAAATGAAACTTTTAGGTGCTGTGAATTCAGGGTATCCTGCTTTGTTGTGGGCAGTAGTGAACACCTTTTTCTGTAGCTCCTACAGCTGCCTATTCAATTTAGACCTTTGTGTTAATTGTACTTTGTTTCTCAGCTATGTGTAAATATGTAAGTATGTGTGTACTTCTATCTTTTTATAGGTAAATCATAGTACAGCATCAGAATTTGGGTTTTGAGTTGCTTTCTCCTGTATTGTATCAATAAAATTCTATAAATATGTGAAATACATGTGAGTCAGTGCGACACTACAGCATTTGGGGCAAGAAAAGTGCATGGGTTCAGTTTCTTTTTAAAGACAATTCCTCACTATAAGAGATCTCTGGGTATGAGTGTTTTGAAGTCAAAACAGATGGGACACAGATTTGATACACTTGTGCTTAGCTGTTGCTGAAGAATTGAAATGCTTTTCAAAGCAAGTTCCTCATCCTACATAGAGCAAGACTTGTATTTTCTGAGGATCTTAGCTTAGTTATGACAATAACTGAGGTGGTTTTTGTTTGCAAATCAATATTTTACACTTGGATACTTCCACCATGGTGGAAATAATACAAAGGTAATAACAGTAGTACATAGTCTAGTAGTCCAACAAATAAAACCATGGGTTGATTGATCATATTGCTGTACATTGGAGCTTTAAATGCTTTTTTAGGTGAATGGCATGTAGATGAAATGTGAATAAATGAAAAATAGACACTTTTAGGGGACAGGTTTTTTATTACAATGCAACTGTGTACATACAATTTGCCTTAGTATGGAGAGCAGCTACATAATCATTATGCAGATCTAGGTTGATATTCATGTAGCAGAAAAGACCCTTAGGTGTTTTTCTTCCTTTGGTATGTATGTGTGTGTGTATGCATTTCCCTGACGGAAACTGCGAGTTCTTTTAGAAATGGATGGTTAGAAAGTAAATTAATCCAAACCAGGCAAATGTATCTGAGAATGGTTTATTGGTAAAAAAAAAAAAAAAAAAAAAAAAAAAAAAGGCATTACCCAAACGGAAGAGGGCTAGAGGGCTAGAAAAGACAGAATAGAAGGAAGGAAAATGGAAAAGGAGTGGGGGAGAGGGGAAAAAGAGAGAGAGGGAGAGGAGACAGAGAGGAAAAGAGCGCGTCGCCACCTGCGAGTCAGGGGGAAGTGCAGTCGGTGTCCCGGTGCTGGGCGGTGTGCACGCTGCCTGCCTGAGCACGGGTTGGCTCTTACAGGAGCCTGCACTCTTGGAGAGGCACAGCTTCACAGACACGGCTCCCGCCACCATGGCACCGGACACGCTGTGAGTAGGCGCTCCGACCGGAGCTCCAGGACCCTGGACAGGGTCGTGGCGAGGATCGTGGCCGACCAGCTGGTTCGGGTCGGCAGGGTTGAATGCAAGTAGCTCAGGCAAGGATGCGGGGGCGAAGCGGCAGGGCGGCTGTGAGAGACAGGGAGGCAGGATAGGCGCGAGGGCGAGCAAGAGCCAGCGAGGGCAGGAGAGCCAGAACGCAGGCTGGGGCCGGGGCAAAGGAGGGAGTGAGCTAGCCAGCAAGGGCGCAGCAGTGAGCAGCAGCGAGCCCCTCCGTAGGCAGGAACCAAAGCTAAAAAGCGAGTCTCAAAAGCCCCCAGCCAAAAGACAAGTCCCCAAAAAGACACAAAAAGCATAAAACCCAAAAGCTCCCCAAAGCAAAAAGCACAGTCTCCAAAGCCCCCCACAGCTGGTGGTGCAGGTTACTTTTCATGCCCTCTGGCTACTCCCAAAGACTGCCTGTGGGCAGGAGACTATTGGCCCAGTCCAACCTTCTGTGGCAGTCCATTGGGGGAGACCTTTCATCATCTGATTGAAGAACCTCTGTGGGGAGCTCTGTGTCTCCTCCATGGGAGGTGTTGCCAGGTGAAGTCCTTCCGGAGACAAGGCTTCCTCTAGTTTCCTCCTGCACATGGCACGTGTGCAACCCATCCTCCATATGCCTCTGACAGTCAGTGTTGAGACAAAACAAAGCTAAATTGGCTCCTCACACAGAGATAAATAATAATGTTTAAATTAATTTAGGAAAAGTTTCTGAAGATTCTTTAAAAAGAGGGGATGAAAGCACTGATTAAGGGGGTTGTAGAAGTGATGGGAACCTCTTGAAATAAAATGAGCTTTGCTGTAAGTAGGATTGAACCACTGCTTTGCTTTTCACACTCCTAATGTGTGTGTGTGGCTGGCCTGCAAACCATGGCTAAAAGGCATGAAGTCACAGACAATTATTAAAATGTTTAGATTCCTAGGTTGTAAATATTGCATTTCTCACAGAACTGGAATGAAATCCAGTCTTATATTTAATGTTCATCCACTTCATATCCATTGGGAAGCAGCATTTGTGAAAGAATCAATTATCCATTTGTTAGTCAGGGGAGCTTTACAAATTATACATTAGCAGATTGATTTCTCAGGTTCATCATTGGGGGACTGAGTGTATAAGATGGGTTGATGATGAGTGTCAGAGGAGAAGGTGTTGCCACAAAGAACACAATTAGAAGAAGCTTTCTGAGTGGCCATGAATTTACTCTTAATTGAAGAGCTGACTTAATCCGTAGTAAGAGCACTTACTTCAAGCATTTTACATTAGGTAATTGATTATCACATGAGGTACATTTGCTGCTAGATATTTGATTTTCCTTTCCTTTAAATTTAGGATTTTGCAAAAATCTGCTTTTAGATTTTTATGAGCAAGGTGTCTGCTAGCTTTCTCTCCTGATATCTAAACTTCTTTTTCATCCATCAGGGTAACTTTTTTTTTTGTTCTATGGTGTCAGCTTGACATTATTGATTTTGAAGAGTCAAAATTAGTTATGTTGTCCAGAATTCCAAACATGTCTCCATTAGAAGAAAAACTGCAGCTAATGGAAATTCAGCTGAAGGTATTTCTTCCTTCTTTGCTGGTACTTCAACAGTGTATGAAATTCTGAAGCTGTTCCCAGGTAAATCATTTAAGTGTATTTCCGTTCCTAACTAACAGGATCCACCATATTGACAGATTTGAATTATGTTGCTTGAGAAATTCAGTGTGTATTATCACCACTTACACAGTACTGGAAGTATCATTCTGATCACAAAGTAGTTGTGTACTTTTACTTGTTTGGCCTAATGCTAGGGGTCTTGATTAGGTAAAAAAAAAAATACCCAATGTAGTGCTAATAAAATAATAAATAGTAGTTTTTTCAACATTTTATATACAGTTACCTCTGGGTTTAAGATTAGATCATCTCTTAACTGAGTGATGTTTACATGGATTATATGTTCTAAATTTTAGATTCTTGTAAATGTTACAGGTTTTTTCTAACACACATTTAAAATACCTTTAACACAGTTAAGTGACCAAACCCCAGTGCTTATCATGGTTCCAACTGTATTAAATAATCAGTCCTTAAAAGCATGATGAGTTAGTGACTACTTGTGTCTTCTCTAACCTTGAGTGATTCTTTATCTTTTGTAGACCTGTAAAGGTAGATCTTGTAGGAGGGGCATTTATTCCTTTACTGTAAAATCCAAAGCCTGTTTTCTTTTGTCAGACAAACTCTTCAATGGGTTAGCTGGACAAAGCTTTAAAAAAAAACAACAAGGGAAAGGCAGTTGTAACTTCATGCCTGAGTTTATGACATTTAATAAAAAAACCTAAAAATAAAAGCAGAGTGAGAGGGGGTGACCCACAATATTATTTGTGTTCCTCCTTTCTGAAATACCTAAATTATCCACAGGGTATTGGATGCAATTAAATGCAGTTAATTTTGATGCAATTTAATTAATTTAATGCAATTAAATTTGAAGTGGTAAGTAGCTTTGTTGACTGGCACAGAAGTATTTTAAAAAAAATGATGGCTATGAAAAGAAGAATTGGAGCTGATTCTGGAAGAAACACTTCAGTTTAGATAATATATGTACCAAATTTATCTGTGGTCTTTTCTTTCTGATTTCCTGGATAGGTTGAGATCTTAATTCTCAAACAGCTTTCCAGTGGCACATAGCTCTGGAAATAATAGGCTTGACTGTTATTTAACTCTCAACAAGAATCTGGCACTAGAGTTCTTCCTGAAACTTTATTTTTAAATGCATGTAATATTCAGCCTGGACTATCATGATCTATCATCGCTTTCTGAGCTCCACAGAAAGTTCTGACCTGTAAAGTCAGCAAACAGGGTAAGAGTCAATGTGCTAGTTTGACTTGAGTACTGAAAAAAAATTTACTCTGTGTTTACTTTGCCTTGTGTGTGTCATTTCCTGTTGAAACTTAGCAGGTGGTTTGTGTAAATGAGCAGGTCTCTTTAGTTGAATTTAGTTGTTTTCCCTGATTGTCATCTGTGTATGGTGCAGACAAAAAGGAAAAAAAATTATAGGAGAAAGAAAAAGTTAATAGCATCTGGTGGAGGTGTTGGGCATACAGAAAGCTTGTAGCAAATTGCTAGTTATATATGCTGTTATGAAATACTGTATTATCAAATTTCTGTTTAACAACAGAACAAGTTTGGAAGTATTGTGCACTATTTTGAATATGGGAAAAATGCAAATACTCTGGAATCACCCTTTTTTCCACTGACAGCATTCTATAATTTTGGAATCACAGAATGTTAAGTGGTTAAAATGTAAAGATTGCATAGTCCTAATCCCCCCTGCCATGGGCAGGGACACCTCCCCCTAGACAAAGTTGCTCAAGGCCTTATTCAGCCTGGCTTTGAATATTATCAGGGTTGGGATAGCCACAATCTCTCTGGGCAACTTGTTCAGTGTCTCACCACATTCACAGTATATAATTTCTTCTTAATATCTAATCTGAATTTCCCCTTTTTCAATTTGTACTCATTACTCCTTGTCCTATCATTGCAGTTCCTCATGGAGAGTCCCTCTCCAGCATCCATGTAGGTCCCTTTCAGGTACTGGAAGTTTGCCATGAGGTCTCCATGCAACCTTCTCTTCTCCAGACTGAACAGCCTCAGCTTTCTCAGCCTGTCTTCATAAAGGAAGTGCTTACAAACTTCATGGCCCTCCTCTGCACTTGCTCCAACAGTTTCATGTCCTCCTTATGCTGGAGGCACCAGAGCTGAATGCAGCACTCCATTTGGGATCTCACATGTGAGCAGAGGGGCAGAATCACCTCCTTTGGCCTGCTGGCCACATTCCTTGTGATGCAGCCCAGGATTCAATTGGCTTTCTGGGCTGCAAGCACACACAGGTGGCTCGTGTGGAGTTTTTCATCACCTGTCACCCTCAGGTCTTTCTTAGCAGGGCTGCTCTCAATTACTTCTCTGCCCAACCCATTGGTGTGTCTGGGATTGCAGTGACCCAGGTGTAGGACCCTGTGCTTTGCTTTGTTGAACTTCATGAGGTTTGCCTCAGCCCACATCTCAAGCCTGTTGAGGTCTCTCTGGATGCCATTATGCCTTCCCTCCATCATGTCGACTGCACCACACAGTGTGGTGTCATCAGTGAACTTGTTGAGGGTGCACTCGGTCCCACTGTCCATATCACCAGCAAAGATGTTGAATAGTATCGGCCCCAGTAGGGACCCCTGAGGGTCACCACTCGTCACTGGTCTCCATGTGGACAATGAGCTGTTGACCAAAACTCCATGTATGTGGCCATCCAGCCAGTTCTTTATCCACTGAGTGGTCCATCCATCAAATCCCTGTCTCTCCAGTCTGGAGACAAGGATGTCGTGCAGGAGCGTGAAATACTTTTCATTTAGTCCAGGTAGACAATGTCAGTTGCTCTGTCCCTGTCCACCAACACTGTAGCCCTATCATGGAAGGTCACCAAATTCCTTACGCATGATTTTCCCCTTGTAAAACCATTTTAGCTGTTACTAGTCATCTCTTTGTTGGCCAGGTACCTTAGCATCATTTCCAATAGAATCTGCTCTGTGACCTTGCCTGGCACAGAGGTGAAACTGACTGGTCATTAGTTCCCCGTGTCTTCCACTTTCCCCTTTTTAAAAATGGGAGTTACATTTCCCTTTTTCCAGTCATCAAGAACGTCACCTGACGGACACAGTTTTTCAGAAATGATGGATGGCGACTGAGCAACTTTATCTGCCAGCTCCCTCAGGATCCATGGATAAACCTCATTGGGTGCCATGTCCCACTTGTGCACATTCAGGTTCCTTAGATGGTCTCGAACCTGATCCTCCCCTACAGAGGGCTCAGGATCTTCATCCTCGCAGTCCCTGCATCTGCCTTTTTTGATTTGGGTGGTGTGGCTGGAGCCCTTGCCATTGAAGACAGAAGCATAGAAGTCACTGAGAACCCCAGCCTCCTCTTTGTCCAGGGTAGCCAGGTCTCCTGTTTTCTTCCAGATAGGGCCCACATAATCCCTAGTCTTTCTTTTGCTTTCCACATATGTATAGAAGCCCTTCCAGTTATCCTTAGTATCCTGCAGGAGAGGTTTTGGCTTGCTGGGCACTGTTAATTACCTGAGTACAATCACACATTTAATCTCTGACGTATTGCCATATGACTTTTAAACCACATCACAACAGATAAATTCCATCATCCGGATCCTCAAATTCAACATCTATGTGAATATAGCTTACGTAGTCCACATTGCCTACTTTCCGCACTTCATTTTTTCAGAGTCAAACTTTATCAAAGCCATTTTGACAGGAAAATAGGAACAGTGTGGACTGTAGTGTTGAGCTGTCAGCTCCTCTGGGGTGTCCTGTTTTGTGTCTTCTTGTCCTGAGTTTTGTTGCAGTAGTGTCTCCAACAAGGCCCATCACACTGGAGTGCTTCCAGATCTGCTATTGCTGTAATGTCAGCCTTATGGATGTAGGTGGATGTAGGTGCTGGAGTAATGAGAAGAACATGACCAGTTGAACACTGTACCTTAGTGTATCACCCTGTGCCAAGACGGTACTATTGAAGACAGACGTTTTGTCTTTGCAATTGTAAAGTAACAAATGAAGAGAAGAAATTTAGTGAGAAAGTTGTGGCAATGGCAACTTAGATGCAGCCCAGAACAAAAAGCCCCATGCTACTTCCATTATAAGCTCAGTTAAACTTTCTATGCTTGTCCTTTCAGAGGGCCAGAGGTGTTCCTGGTTGTAGAGGGAATGGTGCAGACATGCTAGCTTTTCCCCCATGTCCACCTCTAGACAGAGGCAAAGTCTTCTCTTGTACCTTGATGAGCAAAACAGAAATTTAGAAAGGCATTTTTAAAGGTAAGGCAGGAATAAAAGTACGTACTGGTTATGAAGCTTCTAGAAAGTCAGACTGACAACTGATACACCTTGCCCTACACAGTATCCTCCAGTCTTGGAATTCACCAATTCTGCGTGTAACATCTGAGAATAGAGCTTTTACAAGGATGTTGGCCACACCATCAGGTTCATGTGTGTGAGCTGTGCTCCTCTGCTGATACTGCACTAAATGTGACAGCTGTGGAATGTGCACCAGCTGCCTGCACTGCTAGTCATCACTCGTGTTTGATCTTGAAATGTAGCAACTCAGCATAATCAGTCTGTGGCAAACAAAAATACTTCTGGAGCACATAAGTCAAGAAAGATTGGTTTAAATTCCCAGTGAATTTCTTTGCAAACAACATACAGTGGAAAGACCACTTTGTGATAGGCAGTAATTGCAATATTTCCAGGTGCCATTTTGTGGTGAGACCAAGAATTATGTATTCCATGCACAAGAAAGTAGGAAAGCAAAAAGGGCAGTGTAATTTTACCAACTCATCTGGCAACTATGGCAGTGCAGTGTTCAGTTGTTGAACCTTGATTATAAAAAAGCTTCTAGAAAATGCGATTTGGGCATATGTTATTTTCAAAGTGGATGAGAGGAAAGCTTCCTTTCTCTGAGTTGGAATTTGTTGTGTGTGTGAAAGATTATGGGGGGGTGAAACTTTCCAAAGGGTGTGACAACACCTCAGTTTATCTCCTGTAGATATCCCATGTAGACAGTGTGTTTTTATATACTTATTATGTAATTGTAATGGAATTCCAACTGGCATAGCATATATAAGGACCTGTGATACTCCAGACACAGTTGTGAAACATCTGATGTGATCCCACAACCCCAGTGCTTTTCCAGTGACACTTTATTTTTTACACAAACATACAATGGATTTCTTTTGTCATGGGCAGAACCACAGGAGTGATCTGAGTTGTGGTTCAATCCATTCAATATTTTATGAGAATAAGAAAGGTTGTTCTTAAAAGTGTAAGAGACTTACCTGTGTGAAGATCCTTCAGTGATTCTTGAAATGATGAGCTATTTGTTACAGAGGGTGAAATCGGGATCATGATACATAAGAAGTTGCTTGGTACTTGAATATAATTGGATTGGGTTTTGTATGCAAGAGGATATGTATCAGGTTATCCAAATGATGTTATAAGTTAGTCCTTCATACCTCAGGTATGAACAGCTGTTTAAGCTAAGTAAACAGTAGCAGATGCTGTCTAACCCTTTAGGTTACAACCAAAAGTATATTTGGGTAGGGAGGGGAAAATTTATTAAACAGGGACAGTTTTCAGGCTTTTCTCCGTACTTGTCCAAGAACGAATAGACCTATGTTGCACTTCAATACCTTCTAATACTCACTTCTGAGAACAGTATTAGAGCCAAAAATGAAAGTAAGAGAAGGAATTTGAAGAAAGAAATAATTACAAGCCTAGCCATCAGACTAAACTAGAAAAGTTCTCAGTTGCCCTGATGCCTTTGTGGTCACCACATTTTATCTGAAGTTTTGATAGCAGGAACTAATAGCCATGTTGCACAAGCACAGATGCTTCAGACACTTCATGAGAATTCCAGAGCCCTAAGGCAGGTAACTGCAAAAAGAAAATCAACATTTTGGAATTGGGCAGAAAGCTGGAAAGAAGGCTGTCTTTTGGCTTCGTCACAGAAATACCTATTCTGAGGGTTTTTTGATTCATGCAGCTAAACATTACTCAGCTGTTAACATGTAAACCTTTCAAAGTGCAAGGAGCGTTAAAGCATGTCATTGGTGGTGTAACTTTAAAAGTATTTATTTGTTTTCTTTTTCTAGAGCCCAGTGAAGATAAATCAGATCAGCCTGGATGAAAGTGGAGAACACATGGGAGTTTGCTCAGAAGATGGGAAGGTACAAGAAATCTATTTAACTTGCTAAGGCAGCAGGTAGTCCCAGTATTACACTAGGATGATTGTGATAACCTGTGGAGTCGATTATGCGTTTAGCACCACTACTTTGACCATATATTTTGAGAACTGAACTCACCTTTGAATACGCAAAATTAAGGTCAAATATATTTTGCACAAATATGCTGTAGGAAAAGTAATTATAAGAATGTCAATAATGTAACTGCTGTTAAGGTGATTAACAGCTGTGGCAGGAGGATGTCAACTTAATCATTACTGCTGTGCTAGTTATACTTCCAGTGACTACTCTGCTGTTCCTGCAAGACAGTAGTTTTATGCCTTTCTGCTATAAATCCACAAAATTGGATTTTGTGGACATGATTTCTGTGGGTTGGTGGTTTTCATTTTAACACACTTATGAATGTTTCTCTTGAATTACAGAATCTTTTGATAAACAATGACAGTTTATCAGAAGAGTGAAGTGTCTTACAACAGCCACATTAAATAAATGTAAAATCAATATATGTACAGTTTCCTAAAAAACTGACACCTACTTCCTTGACTGAGGACATATATCATTTGTGTAGTGTATAACTAACAATTATCAGTGCTTCTCTGGAATGTTGAGCTGTGACATTTAGTGGTTTTGGTGATTGATTTTCCAGTTATAAGAATGTCTTTTTATTTTTTCAGTCTATGACAATATTTTCTAATGTTTGCAATAATAAAATTCTAATGCACAGAGTGTATTTAAGCTTTGTTTTTTTAAATGTAGTGAACACATACAAATGCAGTGCATTAAAAATCACTTAAATAATTTCTCAATATCCAATTTACTTACTCAGGAGAACATTACTTACACAGTAGAATTGAGGGAGGAAGAGTGTTAGTAATCCTAATGTCGCATTCAGTAAAAGTTCTTTAAATTAAAATACAGCTGGATTTTGCAATAGGAAAAATGGGGGAACAACCCCTTTAGACTGTATGCATTTGGGTTTTTTCACTCCAAATAGCCTTTTTTCCCTCAACAGGCAGACAGCCAGTTTGTGTATCAGGCCTTTTATTTCTAAGAGATATCTTGATGTCAGTATCTTGACACAGTAATTAGGATACTAATAGTGTCCTATCCTATCAAATATAGGATTTTACATCCTGTGTGAAACACCACAAGAGCATCCTATTTGCCTGAGCAAGATAAGGCAAGAATCAGTAGTTGTGCAAGCTAATAAAAATGTTGTGCTAGCATTGTTGGCTTAGGTTTTTCTATGGTGTTGGGGAGCAAGCCCTTGCTGTTGCTGTAAGGGCTCCTTAGATGTGACTGTGGATGACTGTCAGTAGTCCACTATGCTGCAGTGAGACTGCAAACTATACATTTTTTTTTTGTATACTAAGTTAACATTAAATATACTTATTTAATTTCAGAAATACTGAAAAATCCTTACTCTGGTGTGGCTCTATTTGAAAATACTTCAATACTTTAAATGGTGACTGTCTTCATTTAGTGAGATAGCTATTGTGGATCCAGTATGTGACATTACATACTATACAAGGCAGTCTAAAATATAGTCCCACAGCCACAGGGACTGGAGTATCACAGGTACAATATTCAGCATATTTGCATTCATAGAGTCCAGGGACATTGATGTTTCACCATATTCTACACTTGTAAAAACTCATCTGGGGATTTGAAAGATCTGGTTATTTTAAAAGTTAGATTTTTCCACATGATCCAGAAAGGCTCATGTCTGTGAAACAATCCACCCTTAAAACTGATTAAAATAGATATCTGTATGTTGCGCTACTGTATAAGAAAATGGCAGATTCCCAGCCAGATAATGTAGCACTTCTAGGTTCTGGTCATAACAGAAGTGTAACTTCCATTCCTTATAGCTCTTTCTTTAATACAGTGGGAGTGTTGATATTGTAGGAAGTTAAAATACTTGTACAAGTAGTTACAAAGTCTTTATTAACTTGATTGAATATGTAAAAGTGGTAAAATCCTTTTTTAAGAAAAAACAAAGGGGAAAATACAGTAAAGCAAAGTAAAATAAAAACAGTTTCGTTTTCTTAAACCAGTTTTAAACAAAAAAGCAGATGTAATGAAGAGGCCTGGGACTTTTGAGTCAGCTGCAAGTATATTTACCAGTTAATGAAGATATGTTCTCTTTTGTGATAAGCAGAGTACATTTTCACATATCAAAGTTGATCCAATATGATAGACATGGAAACCATTTCTTTTCTTGAGGGAGGGCCTTATGATGAGCGAGGTACCTCCTCTTTGTATCTGTTCTTCTAGCCTAATATATTTTATTTTACTACTTTTTTTTTTTTTTTCTGACTCTGAAACTGGATCTGATCTAGCTGTATAGACTGAGGGGAGAGCACAGAAGCACAGTACGATTTTCTAACCCTCTTCTTGACAATCAGCATCCAGACCCAATGTCAAAACCTGTTGCATGTATGTCATACATCCAACAAATGCTTTGAGAGCCACTTGCAGCTTTTCTGTACTACACATTTGGTTCTTTGGAAACCATCCTTTCTAATGAAGTCTGCAGCTGATCACCACTGTCATGGAAAGGACATAACCAACACCAGCCCTCTAGTCTAGCTGCTGGGTATTGAAATGTTGGGGTATAACAGAATTTTGGTGCTCAAATAAACAAAACAGGAAGCAGGCCTGCATCTTCAGAACTGTGGAGATTTTTTGATTAGTTTTTTCTAGTTAGTAGTATGTTTTGTATGTAGTTAATTGTACACTATCCTGAAAAACCTGGATTTTACTCCTGATTTTGCTAAAGCTCCGATGTCATTACGTAAGAGTATAATTGGCATCCTTCTGACTTGTAACTTTTTTTTATTTGAAGAAATATAAATTATATTGAAAACCCATGTGCTTGCATGTTTTAATGTCATCTCTAATGCCTGTAACAACATTGATGTTAAGAATATCTGTGAAGTATTACACTGATAATTTTTCAAGAAATGTGACTTGATTTCCTTCCTTTTAATCACTGAAGGTTGGTTACTTCTTCCACATATGGAAGCAAAGAAGCTAAATCTGGATGCACTGGAGTGGTGGATTCTGGATATTTAAAATCAGGCAGAACTAGCAAAATGTAGTGGAATCGTAAAATCCTTTTTCCAGCTGCCAAAGAGCATTGTGAACAGAATGGGCTTGGAATGTAGAAATAGATAAATCAAATATAAGTTTGTAATAGCAAAAGAATCACTTTCTTTCTGAAGAATATAAGACATTAAGAAGTAATAAACTGTTAGATGGTGTCCCTAGAGTATAAACAAGATAATGTATTTTTTGCGGAGTTGTTTTTTCCTCTTAGCTCACTCCATTTTGTTGTCATACTCTAAAAGAAATATCATATTGCCATATTCAGTGATATATTAGGAAAATGTTGAAGGCACTGTTGCTAATTTTGATTAATTACTTTTAATTTGAGAGGGCTGTTTTGTAATGTTTGAGGATTCTGCTTTCACAGAATCTGCAGTTTTATGTTTTAACCATGTGTTTTCTTTTTTCCCCCCTTTCTTTTTTTCTCTTATTTTCCCTCCTGTCTTTCCTCTGTTTCTTACTTTCTGTAGGCTGTTGTATTGAATATGATGTGCCAACTGATGAAAACAAAAACCCAGAAAACAAAATCCTCTAGGCATCAGTCCAAAGGTTTTCTAGGCTTACAGCCAGATCCAATTCAAATACAACCCTTTGACTGGCTTACATAATCACAGCTTTGTGATACATCTCACAGTCTCCAAACATTGATTTTTCTAATCCTTTGGAGCAGTAGCTCACCCCTACACAGCACATGGAGTAGTATTTTTAAAGCATGTTGTTAGAGGAAGTATGTTCACTAATGAGTAATGGACTGAGCTGATAATGCTGCTTAGGAGATGTATCCAGGAGACAAGCTTGAAAGGAGATATTGGAGATGTTTTTTACTTTACTGAGACTGCTGAACTTTGAGCCACTCTAAGGATGTTCTAGTTCTTTGTTGATGGCTTAGTTCCTCTTTAGTTTCCCTGAAGTTTAATATTTTTAGCCTGTCCTGGCTATCTGCAGGAATTTTGGGGGTTCTTGTGCTCTGAATTGATCTTTTTAGAACAATTAATCATCACTTTTTGTGGCCCTTTACTGATGTTTACTGACTTTATTCTGCAGGTCTTTCTCTAAAGGGATTTCTATTTTCTCATTACTATTTTTTTTTTTTTATTTTTCCCCCTTAAGTAATCATGGGAAGAAAGAAATAAAGTTAAAAGATCTTTTTAGAACTTTTTTTTTAGAACTTTTGAGTCCAATGGTGAACATGCAGAGCAGAAATTTACCTTTTCCAGAAAATTTTCCAGAAAATGAGGGCCTGTCTGAAGAGCCTTCTTAAGTAGATTTGCTGTCAGATACATTTCCTCACTGATCGCTCTATGGGGTGCTCTTCTTTCTCCCTTCCTCCAGTGGTGTCCATCCCTCCTCAGATGAGTTTGTTTCAACAACTTTTGACAGTGGGTGGAAACCTCTTAAAAACATAATGAAAAAGCAAACCAGTTATTATTCTTTCTGGAAATCATAGTTAGTAAATCAGTTATTAATTCCTGGCCATAAGTCTTCAGCCCTGTTTTATTCCTAAGCTCTGCAGGAACTGGGTTGTCAACTGTCTCATCAGTATTAGGAAAGGGAGTACTGTGTATTGAATGAGTCCAAAAGAGGGCTGTACTTAAAAAAAATCTTGAGAGACCTTATTCAGTAGTCATATCATCTGAGTCTAATAATATTTCATAAACACTTGATATCTCTGTACTTGTTCTGAACTAAAAGTAAGGAAACATTTTAAAAATCAATTAATTCTCTTGACAGTAGAATTTTTTTTTTTTTTAATTCAATGTTGACCCTTCTTCAGATGGATTAATTCTAATAGGTATTATGATTGCCTATGGTTGCAACTCCGTTGCTGATTGTTAAATGTACTGATACCTTGATATAAATGAGAAGGGAGGAATCTTCAGAGAAAGACATTTCCAATGATCATGGAATAAAATAAAATAGCACCGTATGCACTTGGGAGGAGAAGAGGATGCCTAGAAATATATGGAACTTGGATTTCCAGCTAGTTTTGCTTTATTGTCACAAATTTCTTTTCTTACGTAAACCCCGCACTTCTTGGAGGAAAAAATACCCTACCATTCTTTCTCAGACAGGAAGAATTTTTAATTTATTTTCTCCTGAATGTTATTCTATTGCTCTTACAATAGTTAAACAGATTTGAGCAGCGTAAAGCAAAAGGAACTTACTGTTTTTACTGTGATTGTAACCAAAAAAAGAAAAAAAGGAGGAAAAATATTCATAAAATTACTTCTGTATTGCTGCAAATATTAGAGATAAGTCACAGTAGAAGACCAAGCCATATCAATTAGCTCTGAATTAATTGTGTCTTCTTTTCCTTTAGGAAAAATGGTGTCACTGCTAGCATTCAAATTAATCTTCTAGTTGTTAGATTTTTATTTTCAGTGTTAATTGTTCAGTGTAAATTAGGTAAATAATTTTGGTTTTTCAATATATGTTTTCAGGTGCAAGTGTTTGGATTATATTCAGCAGAAGAGTTTCATGAAACATTTGACTGTCCTATTAAAGTAAGTGCTTGTTTTAATCTGTAGTAATTGTGGTGGTGTTGTCTTTAATAACAGAAAGGTCACATTCAATCTAAATGCGAGAGAGGAATACCATTTCCTTACAATGTTATTCAAGTCACTAGAAAATAGTTTTCTATCTCAATATAAAAGCTTTTGATCTGGTTAGGTAGGAAGAAAGCCAATCTTGATTTTGTAAGAGGTATTACTGAGTTTTTCAAATACAAAAGGGAAGGTGAAAGAGAAATGTCCTGTTTCAGGTGTTACCCGTCTCAACATATTTCTTTGTAGATTTGTGATACAAATTCTAAGGGTTCTGCTAAATGTGAGATCAATATTTTGCAACCAGTTCATATCCATTAAACCTGCCTCAAAATAAGGCAATGGGCAGTGATACTGATGTACCCTATCTGAAGGGAAAACTTGAGTTTAACTCTGCTTTAGAGAAGTGTGTCTGCCTGGATGTTGAAAAAAGAACCTCTGCTAGGCATATGGGAAAATCTAGTACGTTTTAACAAGAAACAGTTCTTGCAGGAGAAAAGGCGATGTGGGCTGAAGTATGTGTGCCCTTTAGGCAGGCCCCAGACCAGATTTAATAACTCTTGCTTACAGCAGTCCTGTTCTGTTTGGTCCTAATTCTGCAGCCTGCTATACAGAAAAGTAGCTATTCAGTGTAACATGGCCCTCAGTGTCACACTAGTCATACATATAATATGAAGAATTACCTTCTCTAAAAAACAAACAAATGTCTGAAACGACTAGGCTTTACTTCAGAGAAAGAACCCAGCTGTAATACTTGATAATTGGCAAAAGGTTATCTTGTTTAAAAAGAGATGTGGTGCTTCATGTAAACTCTTATTTAAGCCACAATCCTCTCTTTCTCCCTTCCCCAACTGTCCCCAGATTGTTGCTGTTCATCCTCATTTTGTAAGATCCCACTTCAAGCAATTTGTAACAGGAGGAAAAAAGGTAAGCATTCATAATGAATTTTGGCTACCTTCTGATAGCCCTTTGATATAGCTCAGAAGGCCATTTATGTGACTTTTAACACCTAGAACAAGGACTTCTGCTTTTTCCTTCTCTTTATGCATTGTATTCTGAAGCATTGTTAATTAAAAGTCATTTCTGGGGGAGAGAAAGCGTGCTTTTTATGTTAAAAACTTGTTGCAACGAGTTGAGATTCAGAGAATAAATACTGTTCTGTCTACATAGCTTGAAAAAAAGTAATTATACTTCCTAGGCTAGATTTTCTCCACTTTAATTTGTTGAAGTGGGAGCAGAAGTTAGACATTAAAACTGATCTTTTATAAAGCATGTTGATGTTGGTTTATCTGTGGGTGATTTTTTGGGGTGGAGTTTGTTTGGGGTTTTATTTTAAGGAAATAAACTCAAGTATTTTCATCAGCTCTTGTCCATGGTGAGGGGTTTTGTTGGTTAATTTTCAAAATTAACTAGGGGGAGTTCTTGGTATAGTGGAGCTCACCCAATTCTAAGCACTTATATCTCTAGGTAGTCTTCTACTTGGATTCAGTTTGTTTTTTAAATGTGCATTAAGTGTATTATTAGTGTAGGATACAATTCTGACTTCTAGGTTACAGCACTTTCCAGGTCCTACAAGTATTTTATATCACATTGCATATTTTCAGTCAAAATAAGAAGTTTTATTTGGAAGTTTCTTGAATTTATGAAATTTTCTATTGCCTTCTCTTATGAATTAAGGATGAATAGTCCTCACAGATGCATCAAACCAAATGCCATTGCTGTCTTACCCACATATAAGAACTACAGGCTTCTAGTGCTGAATACATCTTAATTTTCATTAACAGTTCCATATGTTTCAAAGCATAGTTGTGCTTTATTTATTTAAGTGGTGTGTGTGCTTGACAGCTTTTTCTGGCTGGTAGAAGTTGGTGTTGTTCTTAAATAATGCACAGTCAGTGTGTGTCTGTGTCAGCCACCAGTTTGTGAAGCTTTTTAGTGCAGATAAAAGGGGCAAGGAAGGAGAGAAGCAAGGACTTAATAGAACAGGGCTCCGTCAGGTGGTAAAAGATCTTGCATTCACCTGATGCTGAACAGAAAAAACATCAGGGAGTTAACACATTTCTTTAGTTACCTTTGATTGCTTGACAGGTTGTTTTATATTCTGTCCTCTGGGGAATGGTATACACTCATTCTTAATACATTCATGCTTTGTTGAGGAACTTTCCTCCTCAGAAAAACTTTAATTGCCATCTTAACATAAGGTATTTAGCATTGAAACAAATGTCCCTTGGCACCTGTAATTTGATTTTATTGGTACAGAAGACCAACAAATATAACCTCTAGCCTTGTGGTAGAAACCTTTCCCCTTCTCTCCTTTCTTCCAAAAGGAGCATACGTATTTTTATAAAAGCAACAACCAAGTGCTTTTTGAAAATTCAGGAAGCTGAGTTCCCCTACTAATAAAGCTACTATTTTTTTTTCTTTTTCTTTAAAAAAAAAAATACACCTCTCCTTAACTATAAAGCCAAAGTGTAGTATGGAGGCAGCAGGCAACAGGGAGATGAAAATGCAAGAGTGAGGAGAAGCAGGCTGAAGCATAAAGCCTCAGGCTGTGGACCTCACTGCTCTCTCCCTGTGTCTGGGGATGGTGCCTACTTAAGCAAAGTTCAGCAACCAAGGTGGGCTCCTTCGGAGGGGGGACAGGTCCTTCTGTGACTTCTGAGGTCTTTGCACTTTTAGCCTCTGCATATTTATAGTGACTTCATCCCTAATAGCTGGCAGTGGTGGGAGGCATGTTGCCTGTTGTCCTCATGCACACCAGGGTAAGGGTAACAGTATCTTCATTTTGGATCAAACTTAAAAGAAAGACTTGACTTAAATCTCTCATGCTATGCTCCTTGCCTAGAGGTGCATTAAAAAATAATATTTATCATGTGAACTCTTAATCCAAAGGCTTACGGGGTCTGTCTTCGTTTTTGCTTTCTGAGAATGCTGACATAATGTAATAAGCATTTTTAAAGTTGAGTGGGTTTTTTGTTTGCTTCTCCTTTATTTTTTTAGAAAAATATTCTTTATAACAATATAAAAATGTAAAAAATACATTTTTCAGTTCAAAGATCAACTCAGGGCATCCTGGAAATGTTCAAGAGACAGAAGGGGGGGAAAAATACCCTAGTGACATGCTTCAGGGATGCACATTGCAGGTCCTCACTTCCCTGCACAGGTGGATGTCTGTAACTTGGGTGAATTGTTGTGTGATGCTGGGATTTCCTGCATCTTAGAAGCTCAGCCTGACCTAAAGCTGACTTAAGAGCAGTGCTCCCTGGGGTAACTGGGGTAATATTTGTGAGTTGTTATTAGCTTAACTCTATTGTGCATATGTTAATATGGTTGCTTAACTTTGCTTAAGTAGGCATGTAGAGAAGCTTTTCTCTAAAACGTATTATGAAGTAATTAAATTGTTTGCATATTAAAGCACTAGTTTTTAAAAGAAAAGAACTTCTGTTAACCTTGAGATAATATCTTGGGTTGGTAAACTTATTTCACCCCTTTTCCTAAGTGAATGAATATTATCTGTGCCTAGAAATAAGACAGGTACTGTGGAAATTGATTGTCTGTGGTTTGGAAAGACAGGTATCTGCCAGGGAAACTGGGGTTTCCCTTAGAATAGAGAATGCAAACCCCTCACCCCCGCCAAAATTATAATTTTGCAATCAAGGCTCTCAGGCAAAGATTTGGGAATAGGAATAACAGTTCTTTACTAGTAATATCAATAATACAAATGTGGTAGAAAAAACAAAACCACCCCACCAAACCAGCAAACTAACAAACAACAATTTTGAAAGCCCTGACAGAGTCAGGT